>WYDI02014399.1:0-52355 GCA_009867235.2 Psittacus erithacus
CTTTCTTTCTTTCTTTCTTTCTTTCTTTCTTTCTTTCTTTCTTTCTTTCTTTCTTTCTCTTTCTTTCTTTCTTTCTTCCTTTCTTCCTTTCTTCCTTTCTTCCTTCCTTCCTTTCTTCCTTCCTTCCTTTCTTTCTTTCTTCCTTTCTTCCTTCCTTTCTTTCTGTGTACTGGTTTTCACATAGGCATGTTCCTAATGTTCTTCCTTAAAGAAGGGAGGGTGTAGAGGAGGGGATGAGCAGGTAGAGAGTGCAGGGTTAACTGCATGATCTTAGAGCAACCCTATTTGAGTGGTGCAGGCAGACAATCCACTTAACATGAGACCTGCTGGTATGGAGATAAACTATTGATGAAAGACTTATTTTGTTTGTTGTAAAACTCTGCATGGCAGAGAAATTCTCTGCTAAGATGATCAGGTAGTTTTCTGTCTCCCACTGCTTTTGGAATAATGCAAATTATAAGAAATAGAATTATTTAGGACTGTGGTATTCAATTTTACAGGCATTTTTCAAAGTCATTTCTGTCACAGTCCACAATTCATCTGCTAGAAGACAGAACTTAATGCCTTGATGAGTATTGGAGTCTCATATTTATATATTTAGGCAGTTAGGAGCTAGAGTATGAAAGGAAGTCTGGAGGCAGGGCTAAAAACCTCAGTCTTCCCAGAGAAGACATCATGCTAGGAGCATGTATCATTCATTATACATGAATAATCTCCAGCTCCAGTAGTTACACAGAAATATTATAGACCAAGATAGAAGAATCTTGTCTTCCTTTAAACTTCTCACAAATGCACAGCTCAAATAATAGTTTGTTCTTAAGTAGATGTAAAGTTTTAAATTCTACAGATATTTATTTGCACTTAAGCACCTCAGGCTCCCTCTTCTATCAAAAGTTTGCAAAGTAATGGCTTCACTAAGCAAATGGATGAGATGAGACTTTAATAAATTAAACAAGTCTAAAATAAAAGGGTTTTTTAACTGCAGAAGTTGTTTATGGGAATAAAAGGTTTTAATCAAACTTGCCATCAACATTTTCAAAAGGAAACTCCAGTTGTGGTTTGGTCAAATTCTTTGAAGTATTAATGTAACCCTGAGAAAATGGCTATTAGTCCTAACCAATTGCTGGACATTAGACACAACAAAAACAGGAAAAGTTCAAGAGTCTCTTTGACTTTCCGCTTGATTGTAAAAAAAACTACTCACTTTCTGGGTTTTCTTTTTTGAAGTGGAATTTTATACAGCAAGGCCAGGCTTTGTTTTGTTGGGTTTTTTTTTTTACCTTGATCAACAAAATTCCCACCAACCTGTGCTCTTTCTTTCAGTTCTAACATGAAAGACTGCTGCTTGTATTTAGCGCACACACTGCCAATTCTGTTTAAAGACACAGCTCCACTGTACCTAAAAGAAAAACCTGGAACAACAGTGCATGGGTCAAAAGCAAATCCCACTGATAACTACCAGATTCTGCCTAATACCATGGCGACTAAATAGTGTCTACTTATCTAGAAACAGAAAACTACCAGAAGTTCCTGCCACAAATGTCTGTAATATGTAGTACATTGCTGAACTGCCAGCACTTAGATGATGCCTTAAATAAGGAACACTCAAATAGCCTTTTCCACTATTGCCAGGGAAAAAAAACCAACTGAATATAATATTGTCCCATAGATCTAGAAATGTTAGGGGATAATCCACTAATGTTAGTAAACTTGAACAGCAAAACAGAGAAAAAGAGAAAGGTGCATTAGCACCAGGATATTCCACACTGGAACAGTCTGTCTAAGAAACAGCATCTCATAAAGCAAACACACACTTCACACAGTATTAATATACTTAAGGAGTGTTCTTTTATGAGTGCCTTAATAGCTTGGGATTATGTGTGTTGTTTTAGAGTTGCATTAGTCACACCCCAGGGAAATGTGAGCTTCCATTCCTGCCCATTTCAGTGCTGCGCTAGCTTGACCCACAGAATTTACCACATTAAGAGAGGATTTAAATCTTGATTATTTTCACCTGTTCACTTTCGATATTTTTTTTCCTTTCACCTAAGAGGCCTGCCTTCTTAGCGTTATACAGTTCGTAAAACTGGTGACCTTTGCTTGGCTTCTTGATTTAAGCAGAAAGGGGGCCAAAGGGACTCTCATGCACTGGTAAAGTCCTAAAAAATATAAAGCAAAACTGCTACCCATTCTTACTGAGGTGAAGAGGCTGAGAAAAGCTCTTTCCATTCCTGTCCTAAGGGTGGCACAACTGCTCCCTATGCTTTCCTGCACCATCCAGCTCTCTGCTCTGACCCTGAGAGTTGGGAGGAAGCAGGACTCTGCTTGGTCATACCAGCCTGTCGCACATATATCAAATATCCTGCCGGTTTAGGGGTTCATACTGATTTTGTGCTGCCCTGCGTATACAGAAATCTTAGTTGCTCCTCTGTTTTATGTCCAGAGACAGAAAAAAGGAAGCAGAAAAAACCCCAAACATCTGTTCTACATTTTTATTCCTAAACAAAACAATCCTTAAATTTTCAAGAATAGTTAAAGTTTCAGATGGTTATTTGGAAGAGAAAGTTGATCACCACATCCCACAGATAAAACCCAAAATCCTTTTGCTGCATGGAAAAACTCTGTTGTTTAATTCTGGGAGTAGTGCAATGCACTTACCTGATAAGATCTGGATTCCCAGCCTCGTAGCTTACCAAAAAGTGATGCATCACTTCATTCGTATTTTCTGTGGCAGGGAAAAAAAAAGGTGCAGAAAAACTGAGTGGACATGGGAAAAAGAAGAGAAAAGACAGAAAAATGAAAGAAGATAAAATAATAAAAATGTGTTACATTAAATGAAAGTCCTTCTGCTTTCACTTCTTTACCTTAGAAAATTGATTCACATTTTCCCCTCTTAATATTTTTTATTCCAAATTCTATATAAAGCTGTATACAAAAATTGAAAAATAAAAAGATCAAACAACTGTTCTCACTTTCTCATATCATCACCACAAAATACACTTTCAAAGGACTAAAGTACTTTCGAAGGTTCATTAACATAAAATCTTCAGGTTTACTGTTCATCACCTGACACTTAGCAGAGGTTTAGTCAAATCCAGTCAAAATCAGATCAGGTAGAAATAAACAGGGAAGGAGGTTTTGAAAGTAGAAAAGACAGAGGACTTGTGGAGGTGAAGGTCAGTGGTCAGAGGAGAGGAGGAATGGTAACATGAGAGCACAGTAAAGGACAGGATAAATGGTCCTGCTGCAGTAAGGCTGATAATGATGTAGTTAGTGGAAATGGGATGAGGATATTTAACAATCAGTATAAATGAATAGATTTTAGAGGGTAATCAAGAATGCAATTGAATTGGGAGAAGTACAGGAGGAAGAGAGAAGCCCTTAGAGGTTCTGGAGATTTATTTGAACTGAAATTTCACTTGATTTACATCTCAAAAGAGAAATATAGCTTAATAATTCAAAATATGCCTCTTCTTTAATATAGCAGAATACATTGACAAATATTATTACACAAACTTTTCCTTAAACGACTGTCTCAAGATATCTTTAATGTAGTTCACAATATTAAATTACCTATATTAAGCAATAACATCCCCAGCTCAGGTCTGCAGTAGCATAGAGTGGTACTCTTCCATTTGAGATCCACTGGACCTCTGTAAATCGGAAACTATAAAACAATCAAGTAATACAAGAGATTTTCTGCATCCTTCTTTTAGTTTTTTTTTTTATTTTAACTAAAATATAATGTCAGATGTGAAACACAGATATCAAACCAATTTTCTTTTTAACCTCTGAAGAGTTGACTTGACTAGATGTGTAATACAAGTTTAATTGAACATGATACTGGATTCTTTCCATGCCCAGCACTTCCTTTTTCTTCTAATGATCTGCTTTTTTCATAACTGTTCCCATTTTCTCTTGATGTCATTGCCACTGATGTTATTCTCTCAAGCAAAGCTCTACTATTTCAGATCTCCCAGTTGCCCTTGCTGTTGTTTTCCTCCCCCTTGTATTGCTGTCCTTATGAATCTTATGAGCTTATTACTGTGTAACTCTTAACCTTTTCTTTTGGCAACCATTTCCAGGAAGAACATGAAAGTACTGAACTGACCAGCAATGAGGTAAATGTCTTAACTCTGATTACTGACAGCTAGTGTTTGAACTATAGGTTATTTATGGTAACAATGAGGGGCAAGCAAATGCAGTAAACAAAGCTTAATGATAAATGGCAATGTGTTAGCCTGTAGAGACCCAGCCAGTGGCTTACTGCAGGGATTACTGTTACGCTGAGTTTTAAGGTTTTAATTTATGACCTGGAAGGTGGTATACTTAATTCAGCTCACAGATCTAGCATAAAGGCAGTCTAAGAACTATTAGACTAGAATGAGATCAAGGTATACCAAATTCTGACAACATCAGGGCAGCAGAATGAGAATATGGAGAGAGAGTGGAGACAGAGAGAAAAGAGAAATAGGCAAGAATTTTTTTTTTAAAGGCAGAGAACAGTTTTTCTCTGAAATGTCTTCTTATGGAATTTCTTACAAGTGATAAAGGGCAAATAAAGTGCAAAAAAACCCTTCTCTGTTCTGTCCCTCCATAGGTCCTTCCTTGCTGTGTAGTTTTGAACAACCTGTTTCATTTCTGTGGTCCAGAATCACTTCAATACTACTATGACTCTTCCCCTGGTTAGGAACCATATCACTGACTCAATCTATTCTATGATGGCAGAGAAATAAAACAGGATCTGCAAAATTAGGGTCTTCAGAAAGACCATGCTATACACTCTTCTCTAGAAGGCTAAAACAGCATTTGCTGTATGAAGGGTTTGACTAAATGCAAACGTGCACACATCCACCCATAACTCGCCTCTACCTTGCAGAAGCAAATGAAAAGTTAGTTTGGTTCCTTCAGTAAGGACTTTTGACATGCAGACAGCGCCCTAAGTCATGGACTATTTAAAAATATTTGGAGTCTATATTCAGTACAGGATACTAGACACATACCAGTGGGAAGTGGTTAGTGAACAGGAAGAATCTGTGGCAAAGTACCTACCTATGGTGAAGCTCAGAGATTATGTCAAAATTCATGCAGGCTTACCTGGAACATTTCTAACCAAGCTAGGTTGATGATTAATAAAGGTGGACTGACATCAGCATGGTTCCCAGATTGGTACAGCATCCTGTGTGAGTCTTGCAGATGCTGCCAAACCCCAGGCTTAGCAGCTGCAGAACTTAAATTTTCACATGTAGGTTTCCATGGCTTGCAATCACACCTTTGAGTTTCAAGATGGGTACAACTGTTTGTGTAAGTGTTTTTTAGAGAAATTAAAAGTGAACAAAAGTTGTAAAAAGTCCACAGCCGGGACAAATAACAGAAACTCAGTATAGGGAAAATAAAATCTCTTCAGTGGAAACCTATGAGAACAGTAATTTCAGCAATTTTGTGGGTAATGAGGCTTTTTCTTCCTGCACTGCTGTCATGGTTGCATGCTTGCACATTCATTAGCTTGTTTTTTGCTAAAAATCACTGGTAAAAGACAGAAAATACTCCTCCATCTCCACAGGGCCTTCCCTCTTTCTCAGCTCACTTCCTCCCCTCGCCAAAAAAAAAAAAAACACACCCCTAGGCTAACCTTGATGTCACGGAAGTCTAATAAGAGGTAAAGGAAAATAAAATCAGTATTTGTTGTGATACTACCCACTTTAATATTCTGAAGTTGTTCTATAACAAGTGAACAGTTTTCTTTCAGTAGTTGGTTCATTTAACTTAAGAAAAGTTAGGAAAATCTTTTTGGTAATTATTGCTCAGGCATTCTGCCAAGTCCACCTGCAGAGGCAAAACCAGCTGCATCTCAAGCACTACATAGAATCATAGAATCATGGAATAGTTAGGGTTGGAAAGACCTTAAGATCATTTAGTTCCAACCCCCCTGCCATGGGCAGGGACACCTCACGAAGCTACATTATTTATTTTGCCTCATTTTAAAGTTGTTTTGTTTTATTTTGTTTGGTTTATTTTGTTTTGTGTTTACCCTACCATATAACCCTTAGTTTTTTCAAAGCAATGAAGATTGCCCTCTGAAAGCAGCTCAACACTTCTCAGACAAGTGCAGCAGATTATCTGTAATGTTCCCAAGTGAGACATTGATAGTTACACAGAATCTAAAGCAGAAGGTCAAAACCCCTGCTATAATCAGGAGTGTTTAAAAAGTACCCAAGAAGGCAGACCTTGAGAAGGAGAAAAGTAGTTTTCACTGGGAAAAGAAATTGTAGAATAGAGTAAAAAGTAGAGAGAAGGAAGCGTGAAGGCTTTGAAGCTGAGCCACAACTCAGCTAACACTCTGATTTATACACACAATCTTTCTTATTCGTTCCCACAATAAATCACTATTGCACAAGAGGTTCTGGTATCTAATGGTTGCGCAGGAGGAATTCTCATGACATTTTGCTTTTGTGCAAAGTAAGCCTTCCTTCTACCTTTTTCCCTTCTAAAATCCCACATCTTTGAATAAATATGAAAAGTTTGCAGGCACAAAATAGACTTAACAAATTCACTCAGAAATATCTCTGCAGAGTGATCTCATTCTGAGTATTAGCTCCAGATTGTTTTCTATTTTGTTTGCTGAATCAGATCCTTAATTAGTGCAAAATTGGCATATTTCAATTGCATTTTCAGGTCTAATTTATCAAGTCAATATAGAAAAAATAGGCCAGTATCTATCTTGATAGAAGGAATGTTAAGGGGGAGAGTGAAAGCAGTAACTGTAGTTTTACAAATATGAAGTCTAACACAAATGTTCCATGTTTAGAGATGATAAGAATCTCCTGCATTCACTGACATCACTGTAAATTTCTCTACACTGCCAAAAATCAGGCAGCCAGAGCAGAGTTAATTCAGTAAATAAATTACCACTGTCATATATGTAACCTGAAAAAATGCTGTAATTCAGAACTGAGGCCTGAGGGCACACATAACTATTGCAGTCTCACTGGTATAGTATTTGATTTTGCTAAACTTTATGTAGCACCCATTACAGGTATTCACTGTCTATAGTGGGCTAATTCATTTACCTGAGAATTAATGTTCTATGAGAGATGATGATGCAACCACAAACTATGTGAAACCAGTGGTGCTTTTGAAGAATCTGAGTGAGACTGTGGAGAAAAGTATGATGGTATCAAAAGTTAAAGCTTATTAAGGCAACAGTCATAACATCTCTGCTTTACATGTTGAGTATCTGAATTGCATACAAGGTCACTGGACTGGTTTTGGCTGGGATAGAGTTAATTATCTTCATAGTAGCTGGCATGGGACTATGTTTTGGATTTGTGCTGGAAACACAGGGATGTTTTAGCTGCTGCTGAGGAGTGCTTGCACAGAATCAAGGCCTTTTCTGCCTCTCACCCCACCAGTGAGCAGGCTAGGGCTGCACAGGAGGTTGGGAGGGGACACAGCCGGAACAATTGACCCCAGCTGACCCAAGGAATATTCCAAACCCTATGACATTATGCTAAGTGATAAAAGTGGGGGGAAGCTTGGGAAGGGGGAGGTTACTTCTCCTGTACTGTGTGGGCATTGGTCAGTTGGTGGTGAGTAATTTTTTTCTTTCGCATCACTTGTCTTTCACTGATTTTATTTTTCTCTCTGTCATTTTTCTTCTTTTCCCTACTATTCTTATTATTGCTGTTGATATTAATAATTATTATTATTTCTTTTTCATTATTAAACTGTTTTTCTCGTCACCCACAGGTGTTCTCACTTTTACACTTTCAATTCTCTCTCCCATCCCACTGAGGGGGAGAGTGACTGAGGAGCTGTGTGGTGCTTAGCTGCCAGCTGGGTTAAATCAGGACAGCCATGCTCAGAACTATGTTAGGAAACTCAGCTTGTGTCATCTAAACTGTTCCAGAAAGGTAATGGAAATGTACAGGAGCCATTAGACATGAGATATAAGACACTAGACACTGAAATCCTAAAATCAAGAAACTTACCAGGCAATCAGGCAAGGATAGAAACAAAACAATGTGACTACTCTGTCCAGTGTCTAATGTTAGACAAATAGTGTAGGAAAGCAACCTTTCATTAATCAAAAATTTGCCATGCTCATTGTCAGCCTAGGAGTCAATGATTGCAAAAAATCAGTTATAAAAAAAAAAAGAGGAACTTCTATTAGCACAAAGAAACAATTTGCTTGTGACAGAAAAAACAATGGGAGAAGATGGTTTATGACACTTTACTTACACTCCAAAGACAGTGTAGGACAATATGATGTCCTATCAATTTGACATTTGTTTTTCTAAGTGTGGAAGAACAGTGCAAGAAAAAAAAAATACAAGTACAGTTGAACATATATATATATTTATATATATGCTTATGAGTGTATATGCACAAACATTGCTGATGATGCAGATTTAAAATCATTCCACAAACTGGAACAGAAATGCAGTACCTCATTTTGCTTCTAAGCTTTTCCTCCAATGTCATTACATTTTCATGGGTGCGCACATTTGAGTGTATTCTACTGTACAGACCCTTAGTATAAGTAGAGTGACAAAGAAAGGCATCACCAGGAGCCACAGCCACTACATACCGAGACACTGATAACCTCCCTAGCTGCAGCTCAGGACTGAACACAGGCTACACCTTCTCCCTTCCCATGTCATTCACACAGGTCACTGAGCAGGGATGGGCTTCTGCATCAGATGTTGCTCTACTGTAACCTAGCTCAGTTCAAATCCTGTCGTTGCCTTTCTTGTTGCTGCAGCAGTAATGGGGAAACAAAAAACTTGCTTCAGATACCTTCTCTTAATCGAATTAATGGATTGTCATAGATATCCAAGCCCTGTGTAAAATGAATAAAAATCTGCACCATTGTTGAATCAATCCTAGCTTTCACAAGCTGTTGCTAGTATACAGGAAAATTTAGTCCAGAACCACATTATTGCAGTCATTTCCGGGTAGAGAGGGTCATCACTCAGAATCTTGCTCCTGTTCACTGGAGAAGACACTTTCATTTTGATCCAAGAATAGTCAAATTACAGCAGTGTAAATTCAGTAATAAATTCATCATATTATTGCAATTTAGTGTAGGTGAATCAGCTGAATCACAGCAAATCATTGCTTACTCCTATCTCAAAAAAATCTGACAAAACATGCTCACTTGGTTTTTATCTGAACTTTAAAGGAATATATTCTTTTACTTTGCTTTGAAAGCTACAAAAATTTATTCATAAGGCTAAATCCTTAGTATGTAGTCATGTCATTAAAGGAGGCACAGCACTCAACATCTTACAAAAATATGCACATACATGGTGTGAGTAGTATCTTAAAACGCTGTACCTCTACCTAATAAGCACTGCTGCTGATTCAGGTCTGTGCATGATTTGGACATAATTCTCAACTGAAAGTATTTACTAGGTGTTAGCACAGCTGACAAAAGTAAGGGAAAGGCTGATTTTGTGGAGACAGTACTGCTCTGGGACATCAGAGATAGTTTTAGTACCCTGGATCAACCACAGAGCTTCCCAGAGTTTCCATTTGACTTTAGGCAAGATTCTTCACCTACCCTGTGATTCAGTTCCCCAGGCATAAAATAAAGACATTTCTTATCTCACTGGGATGCTATAATGACAAAACAAAGTAACTGTGATGTGCTCACATGCTAGAGCAGACAGCCACGGAAGTACTTAGACCGACAGTAAGACATACAACCAAAAGTTTAACTCAAATTATCTGATACATTCTGAGAGCTCTTATCTTTAAAGGGAAGCCTTTCCATAAGCAAACCAAACGATCTAGTCTCAGGCTAACTAGGCGAAGTGGGATCTTTCTTCTTTCCTTTGAACAAGTTTCAAAGTAAAACAAGATAAGCAGAAACTCCTTAGAGGACCTTTCGTCACAGAGAGCTGGGATGCGACAAGAAGCGCAAAGTATCTCTAATTTCAGGAGCAAAAGCTTATGTTTGGAAGGGTGAGATGTCGTGTTTACACCCACAATAGATAAAAGAGAGAAATTCCCCAGTCCTCAGGGGATGTGCCACAGGGAATCCTTTTGCCTTTGTTTTTCCCTTTAAGTGTAGACAGATGCCAATCAATGAAATATGTATCCTGCACAGATTTACTGAAGGATTTCCATAAGGGATTAAAACATACACCTCTGCTTTCTCTTCATAAATGGATCAATTAATGTGTAATATACAGCTGTTACTAAATAAATTAATTTCCTTAAAAATATTTTTTATTAATCAATTATCACTAAAAATATACTGCTAGCAAGTTTTTACAAGAGTTGTTTTGGCTGAAAATTGATACTTCTTTTTCTAATATAAATGCCTGTCATGTTTTTTCTGACAAAATAATTACAGTATTGAAGTGCTGAAACACATATCTACAGAAAGTATTTTAAAAAGCCAGGATTTCTATCATGTTTTTAAATATGATTTATATTTTTTTCAATAGTAACCTCATCCTGCTCTTCAATGAGTAATGTATGGCATAACATTTTCTTTAGAGACAGACAAACAATTTTCTCAGTAAATTTAGCTAGTTTTTCTATTCTGAGAATGACTGCAAACTGATTATTCTTTTCTAAAGAAAGGGCTTTTCCTGCAGTGTAGACTGAAACTTAGTGATTTGTTCTAAGTATTTGATAACACCGAGGCAGTTCCCCATCCCAACTAATATTACACATACGATTTTCTCTGCAGCGGCACACAGTAATTGTGTGTGTGCTCAAATGCCTGTCTTCTCAGTCAGTTAATCATTTTTGTACCAAAGCTCTCTGGAGAGACTTACAGTACCTGCCAGTAGTTTTCTCTATAAAAATAGACTAATAGCCATCATTGTTCTTCAGCACACACTGAAGAAAAACAGTTACAGCTTAACAGGTCAGACATGTTTGTATACTATCTCACAAGTTCGTGTCCCATCAATACCAACTGTGAATCAGCCTCATCGCCTGACATATTTATTGTTCTGCAGGTAATAATAGATTGGTATATCATCATACTTCTGCTTTGCCACTTGGGTGGATTTGGAGTGCATCTTTTTGAGGTCACAGATCTATTCCCCCAGAACAACAGCAAAAAGCAGATTACCCTGATGTAGATATGTTATTAAGCCAGGAAGAAATTTCAGCCAGGCATGATACAGTCCGAGTTACAGTGAATGAAGCTGCTTTTGGCCATTCCTCCTTCTTCTGGAGGGGTGGGGGGCAGGGAAATGGTATCAAAGAACCTATCTGCATGAATATATTTTTATAAGCTACTCAACATGTTTCAGTCTCCAAAAAAGCCTCAACTCTATCTCTAACCAAAATTTATATAGCAGCTTTGTAATAAAACATGACAATAAAAGCATCATTTATAGAATTTAAGTACCTAATCATGACATATTAAAATGGGACTATAAACCTAGATCTGGAACAAAATTTTCCCCAGAATTCACTAAGTTCTCTAAGCTGTGATATCTCCTGCATTCACAGTTTGCAGTAAGGAACATGACATGCAGCACTTGGCTGGTCCAGTAATGAGAAAGTTAAACAAACATTAGTTCAGTCCAACAGGTCTCAATAAAATAAGTAACTGACTTAGCATGTGTCATTCACAAACACTATTACACACTGAATAACATAAATACAAGGGAAGAAGTTCCTTCCTCTCTTCCTTCTCTCACACAGCCTGGTTATCTCAAAGCAAAAAAGTACCTACTAAAAGACATAGCTTATCAGCTAAATCCCTAGAAATACAAACATTTTGTATAAAATATTTATATTTAGAGTTCAATAGGGAGCTTTATCTTAGCTACTTGATGCTTTTAAAACTCTGGGGAAAAGTTGCCCTCTCTATTAAAATCCGTTAAATTAATTTAAATGTAAAACTCTTGTAAATAAATTGTGTGTATTCTGAGGCATTTTCCCCTCTGTCATGCCAATGGACCAGGATATATGAGTTCAACCAGCTCAGCCTGAGTCTACTGCAAAATCTCCTGTAAAAGTGGCAGCTGGTAGTGATAGGCCTGACACCCAGGAAGAAATTAGCACCACCTAGACTGAATTAGCCTAATGAAACATCATGTAACAATTGCAGAAACGTTTTTTCTGAGGCTGACAAAGTAAGACCCTGAGCCCCTCCACCTTTGCTCGCCCCCTAATTGAGGGCTGGTAGTGAATATACATGTTAACCAGCACCATTCTTCCTCCTGGGTTTCCTGGCGGCTGCCTGCAGACTGTTCCCCATTGTTTAACAAAGGGGTGCAGGACTTAGACTGAAGGGTTGTTACCCAGATGTTTCAAGCCACCCACAGAAAGTCCTCAATGGGCTATAAATTTGTGAGGGGAGAGGAAGATTTGCAAAAGAATTGGAGGCAACCATGGAGAGAAGCTTGAATAAAAGGAGCTCTGCTGGGGGTATGGTACCAGTAGATGGACAGGCTGAGGGCTTTCCTGTGGCAATCTGTTCCCTGCTAGCCGTGAATTTTAACTAGCTGTACTCAGAATGATTGCTTTACTTGTTTAGACTTCTTGTTTTATTGACACTCAGCCTTGTAGTTAAACAAAGGTCAGAATTACCGAAATACCATAAACTGCCTACACAAGCAACCATTGAGAAGAGGAAGTGGCTAGCTTACTTACTGACATGGGTTTTTTTAAAATCCTTGTGCACTGGGGATTTTCTTTTCTTTTTCTTTAAACTCCCCAGGGTGTTAACATTCATTAGTGATTATGTTTCTCTTTTTATGTAAATAATGCGTGCTGCATTTTTTACATTTAAGTATAACACAAAGAAGGAGACAATTCTAATCCTAGACAACTTTAGAAAAAAATTAAGGTCCTGTTTCTGCCATATTTCTTCATATTGAGTCATAACACCTTCCCCAGCAAAGTTCAGTCTGTAGGCTCTGAAACACAAGAAAGGGCAAGCACTTTTATTTCATCATAAACCAACCACTGCTCAGATTGCACCAGCAAGAACCACGTGTACGTGAATGCCAGCACATCCTGTACCAGCAGGACTCAGCTGTCTTCCTTTCTCCAGACTTCTCAGCCCCTCGCACTACTTGAACTGCCTCTCACTGTAGTCCAGATTCTCAGCTGGATTATGTTATACATACCCACTAATTATCCACTGATTTCCTATCACTTTTATAGGCAGGAGATCACTGCTGCCTTTTGCATTCAGAGCTGCTTTGCAAAGGGTGAGGTGTGATCCTGAGGTTATAGTCAAAGCAGGAATAACCATGCCCAACTCCAATTTTCCTTAGATTTTCCTTAGGGGGGTTATTTGATAAGAACAGAGGCTCTCTGGCTTTTACTGTGGTGCATCACTTTTCTCCGCATCACACTGCAAGAAATTGTTGCAAAGGAATTTGCCACCAGGATTATAATCCTGGCTCTTTTCATGCAGGAGATAGCCCTTAGATTTATTTTTTAACTCAAGAATCTTAAAAATGATCAGAAAAGAAAATCAAGGAAAATAAGCTTGACATTAAATCTTAAGAAAGTTTCAATATATGAAGAAAAATCTTAAATCTAATGCAACTGAGAGACAAACCCTTCAAAGTATAATGTTCTCCAGACGACTGATAAAAGCAGGGTTTTGTATCACAGAAGTCTGACCAGTGTAGCTGCAGAGGAGGCCTGCACAGTTCATAATAAAAGCCCTTTGGGGACAGACATCATCATTTCTAAACAGTGTTATTTATGATCAGGAGGGCAAAAACCCATTATGAAACTCAGTATCTGACATCAGAGCACTTGCATAGGCACAAGATTGAAATACCTTAAAACACCTGATTTAAAACTAAGGAAGTGCATGTTAGAGGTATTTGTTTAATTTACAACAAAGAACACAGATTGTTCACTTCATATGAGGTCTCACCCTGAAGCTGCCATACAAGTCGACATGATTGCATGACAGGGCACAAATGTCATGCGAACAACCAGTGCCCTTTGGCCATAGTACTTATGATCAGAAGGTTCATGGCCAAGATGAACATAACCAAAGTTGCCAGTTGTGTCACATAAACACATGCCCTTTGAATTTTATGAAGCATCAAGCTAGCTGATATTTTAAGTTAGAAAAGCACAGTCAGCACTGCCTATGTAAGGTTTACTTTCCATCTTCAGGGCTAAAAATCCTTTCAGATGTCACTGAACATAAACAAACAGACAAATGAACAAACCATTAGACTGGATCTAGAGGACAAGTAATTTATGGTATTTGTAGTCTCCAAGCCCAGGATGCCGTGATTGTTCACTACCTTATTATGTACCTTCCATAAGCAAACTCAGTGGCTGAGGTTGACTTATTTTTAAAACCTGCATTATGCATTTAGGGTAAGATTTTTAAGGACAAGACATTTTGAAGTACATTACATCTGACTCAAGCTAACAATGAATTTCTCTGTCGCCTTACGGGATGAAAAGGAAATCTTGGGTGAACCTGTTCTCTTTAATCACAGTGAAATAATACTCTTTGATTTTCAGTGCATGTCATTCACAGTTATTTATAAGACAATGCTGGAAGTCAAAACAGTCATCAAGGGTTAGTAGATATTAGACTTAACACCATGCGTTTTCATTAATGGGCTTAAATGAAAAGTAAAGAAATACCTCAGTGATTAAGGCTATTAGAAAAGTAGTCACTCATATCAGCCACCAAACATGAGTCTCAAATCTCCATTAAGAAAGTATTTTCTGTCTTAATGAATGATTATTTGGTCACAATATGATTTTCTGAAAACAGCCAAATTATGATGCATCACTAAGTACTGATGGCTCAAAAATTTAATTGTCTGTGTCAGACTCTTTTCCTAAAAATCAGGCACTAGAATCCAAGCAACATTACAGTCTTTTAAAAGCCCATTGCCATCTGCTCTGTCAAAGTAATAAATGAAGAAGTTGTATTTGCATGTGGCACTCTGTTAAATGAGGTAAAGTTCAGGACAGAGTTTCACTTCCCAGCAGATGGGGATCTCCCAGCAGGGATAGAAGTCAACAAAGAGGGTAGCAGGGGGTTTCCACAAATTCATGTGATCCCTGGGCAGAACTAAATGGATTAAATAACAAGGACTCTAGGAGTTAAGCTGTATCTTGTTATACTAAGATGTCTCTGCATATTAGGTACACAACAGTTATTCATCCTTTCTTGATATAGTTGAGAAAACACAACACCCTTTTTCTTTGAATTTTGAGCTTGTTTTCCCTTGTGTTTTCTTTTGGAACTGAAAAGCATAAGACAAACTATAAATCTCTTCTACACAATAAGAAGATATTGAAAAGTTATTACTATCATAAAGAAAGACAAAATAAAAAAAAAAAAAGCATCTGTGGGTACTATCCAATAGTTTCATTCAAATGTCCTAAAAATGCTACCATTCATTGTTCATTAACATTTGCATTACAGGGACTTATCATTAGAGGTTGCTAAGTCTTTTTCTTACTATTTATATTTTTCACCGGAAAAGTGAATAACTTTGCTACAGAAGTTTCCCTTGTTTTGCAAACTTTCATTTATCACCCAGACTCATCACACTCAAGGAACTTAGCAATTAAATGATAGTGTTTAGAGAATGAAAATATACCTGTGAAAATGCTTGGATAAGGAAAATAAATAAATATATATGTATGTATAAAGTTATTTGCACGCATGTGGGCCACAAAATCTGTATTGAGAGTTTTGGGGTTTATTTTAGGACCACTGAACTTGAACAAAAAATTCAACAGCCAGTATTCTAGTGCATTACAGTGAGCAGATAATGTTTGTGTTTGAATAGACTTTCATGCTTGCTTTTGACAGTATTCCAGAATAAGTCTCTTGAATCTTTTTATGCTTTGGCTGACATTCCTTGTAACAAACATCTGATAGAGTGAGAGACTGAGCTTGGCTTTGTTTGTTTGTTTGTTTGTTTAAATATACTTTGGCTGAAAATCATTCAGTTATTTGCATTGTGGGGCTGTATTATCAAGATCACTGCTTCCTTTACCATAGCATGGCTAGGCTGTTCTTTTTTTTGGTGCTTCATGGCATTAGATTTTCAACAGATTAACCCAAAATTTGCCTGCTTGTGGTTTCTATGGGTCATATAAACCATGTATTTGCAGAGCAAGTGATTTGGGATGTTGTAGTTCACTTCATTCCAACTCAGACAAACACAAAGAAAGAAAAAGTGCTTGTTCCTGTAGCAGAAGTAACAGACATTTGCTTAGTCTGAATGGCATTTTAATTAAGCAAAACTATTTGAAATTATACTTGGTGTTTATATAGAGAGGTGTATGGTTTTAGGCATAATACAGATGTATACCTGTACATGAGTTTCAGACAGTTTTAATTAGAGACATTGCTATAAGGCCTATGCCACCTGATGGCCTGACTGCTGAAAAAAAGGTTCTTCGCTTAGGAATAATGATTTATTAAATAATATAGAATAATTAATTTTAATATTAATATCACAGATCTTAAAAACATTATTAGTTATGTACATTTTTGTCATAAAAGTCTTTTGTAAGTTTTCTGAGACAAAACCTCATGCAGGAGAGTCCCTTTCTTAAGAAGGGAATGCATTTCCAAAAGCTCTTTGTTAAGATGACAGGCTAGTAATTCTACCCCTATCAGCAGTGTTTTTCCCATATTACCAAGTCTTAGCATGTAAAAGAAGTTTAGAGGGAGGATCTCTTTTCAAAATGAGTTAAACCTTCATTGTAGTCTCAGCCAAAATCATGGCACACATTCGTTTTTGCACCTCCTTTAAAAGTGTATGGCAATTTAAACCACTGGCTTTGGGTCTCCTGCGAGATAAAAAGACCAAGTACAACAGAAGAGTGTAAACTGGTAGAAATAGATTGTCCAGTCGCTGCAGCAGTAGGACCAATTTCCTAACCAGCCATTCATTTCCCAAACACACAGTGGGATATTGCCAATCGGTTTGCTGCTGAGCATCTACAGCCAAGATAATGGTGAGGTGGGGCGAGAGCTGAATAGCTATGAGCTTTTAATCTCTTGCACATTTTTGTTCCCACACTCAGCTGGGCTGTCTTTTATACCTCTCTTCCTGCTGCCTAGCATTACCTTGGTTACAAACACTGGATAGGATAGCAAGGACAGTTTTGTTACTGAAATATGTCCTTCTGCTCTGATTTCATTTGCAGTATACATATTCATTTCAAACAATAGTTTTGAAAGTCTCAACTCTTTTTTTAAGAAAGCTGCAACAATAGAGAGATGGGTCTTTTGTTTGTTTCCCCTGAAGTCAGCATCCAGCTCCTATTGTTTCCAGAAATGAAGGATCAAGTTCGTGACATGTTTACAAGACAATAGAAAGGGAAGGCGGAAAACATAACAAAAGTATAAATATCTCTATACGCCTGTCTATATATAAAAGTAAAAACTTTTAAAGCAGTTTGTTCCTATTTCAAGAAATATACAAATGGTCCTATTAACATCTGAATACACTATATTGCATTGTTTGGCTGAAAGAGATGGAAAAGAAAAGCAACAGAAAGTTTGAAAGTACTTGAAATGTGTGATACAGGATTGTTCAGTGCTAGAGAAGGTATACTGAAGACTGGCTTAGACCCTGAAGTCATTTTGTGAAAGGCTTCTTATGTGAACTTCTTCAGAGAGCTTCGAGCTGTCTCAGAGCATCTCCCTGACTTCAGAGCATATCTGAGCTACAGATCTTCACAGGAACCACAGATGCAAGCTCCCATAGCAGCTTAATCCTGGCATGTACTTAAGGGAATACATGTCCTGAGGTCTCACCAGTTACTTTTTGGAATCTTTTTCTAGTATGATTGTATTTTTTAACAGCACCCTGCTTTATTAGCAGGGCCCATGGTCCCTGCTAATGGTCTCAAAAGCCCATGGTCCATGATCATGTGGTATTATTCACTGACTTGGGCTATTTTAAAATGACTACCAATTTGTCAAATCCTCATGAGTGCCTATGGCTGTCAAAAGTGCCAGGAAGCTTAGTTCTTGTCTGTGTCATAGCATTTACTTCTTCAGTAACCCTTCTGTCTCTTGTAGTTTCTTAGACCTGACCATATATCTTCTAAATGTCTATTACAGCTGGGTCAAAGGGCAGCCATGGGTTACAGTTGATAGTCCTGGTATTTTTATGCTGTGATGTAAAAAAATTTTGCCCTGTCATTTTCCCCTTGGAATAGCCACTGATATCAAAAGTAAGGGTGCTTTCAGAATTTCTGCAGTTATTGACTCTCATTTCATCATAACAAAATCTGATCTTTTCTTTCAGTTATTGAAAATTGTGCAATCTAATTAATTTTGTTCAGAAAATAGTGCATTTCAATTCTATTCCCCTTCTGGAAAAGGAAGGGTTCCAGCTCCAGGAAAAGATAGATTTTGTTTATGTTTTCATCAAGCTATTTTACAGTACCTTAGGTTAGACTTGCACAAGGACTCAGGCAATAGTGAGAAATGCAAGTCGCATCTTCCAGACACTTTGTCTCTCACTAAGGCCCACCACCCTGAGTCAATTTAAATTAAATGTCTTGTATAGAACATATAACACCTGAAGGCTTCTGAATATGCTTAGTCATGAGGCCACAGATAACTCTGAGGTGACAGAGTTTGGATATTAAGCTGTCATTTAAATGTTAAACATCATCAAGGTGTTGGTAAAAACATAAACAGAAAGGGGCAGGGTTTTAAGAAGTATCGCAGACTGATGCCTGTCTATTTTGGCCCCTCAAGCACTGAGATACAGAAAACATATTCTTAAGTTTCTTAAAAGCTTGTCTTGGACATCCAAATTAGTCAGCAAGGTCTAAAATCTGCCTTAGCCTTTTAATAGACCTAACCTTAAAGTGCTTCAAATTGTTACTTGAAGAGAGATCAACTGCATGAAATGATCCAAATATTGCTATTTTAAGGTGGAAGCCTCCAGTTTCAATGTTATTTCCAACAGAAAGATTGAAATAAGAAAAAAACCCACTTTTTAAAGTTAGCAACTACCCCAGCATTTCTTTGGTAGTTAAATTACCCCTTATGATTTTCCCTAGGGCCAAATTTCCCTTTACATAGTACACACAGAATTAAAGTGAATTTGCTGACAAATATTATATGCAATGTGGCAAAGCTGCAAAATGAAGGAGTTAATGTGATCTTAAATGAGATGTGCATGGAGGACGTTTTACTTTTTAGTTGGCAGATTCCATTGCTTTGACTCAGTGCAAATTAGTAAAACAAATTTCAGATGTAACCTACATCATGATGTCAGGCTAGAAAAGACATATCTTGGCCAAAAGTGTGCAAAAGTGTGTATTTTCTCTCAGCCTGCTACTTGTGAGAAAGTTGCTGAAAAGCAGAATTATCACTTCTTGGTAGAAGCTATTTTAAGATTAGGTTTTAATTCCATGATGAAATAAAAGCGAGTTTTACTGTTCCAAAAAATAAATCTTATTTAGTAAAAATGAAAAACTTTATTTTTTTTTTTCAATTTTGAAGTGTTCCCAAACTTAGTTTTTGAAAGCATAAATTGTGTATTTTAAACTTTGACACAGGAATTATCAGCAAAATTTACCTTATACACTGCAGATCGAGGACAGAATTGATTCAATTGTTCTATACAGTGTTCATAAATTTTCATCCAAAGATGGTTATTTATAGTTAATGTGAATTTTCACATGCATGATAAAATTTAAGAAAAACATATAAATATTTTCTGTAACTGAGTTAAGCCTTTCATCATGAACTTTCCACTCAGTATGGGTGACCAGAACCTAGGAAATGTGATTGTTTCATCAACACTGACCATAAATATCCATTTACACAGATGTAAGTTCAGAACAAATCTGGTAAAGCCCATGAACATATTCTGGATTTCCAGCAGCCTAGATGACAGTAGAAGTGTATCCCTGGCTGCCCCTGACAGTGTTTCACTTAAGAGTTATTTAAAACAAATTTCGAGTGCAATAAAGCCTCTTCCCTCTGCAAACGTAAATTATATTTAATATGCCTGGGAACAAGTGAGGCTGCCAAAGTCTGAGGCAAGCCAGCCTTTATGACTTCAGTTCGTTCTCAGCCCTTGCTTACAATTTGATTTCCTTTGGCATCAAAAGAAAAACTATTTTAGTGAACAATGTTCTTCCTTTACCAAGAGTGAGCTCTAGTTACTTGGCAGAGGGCCTATTTACTTGCAGACAACATGTTCAACCTCCAAGCAATAGCAGACCCATGGACTTTGATTTAAAGCAGCACAAAGTAAGAAAAACAGAGCAGAATGTATATTGCTCACTTGAGAGGCTTATTGTTTAAACGGCCTACTTATCATTAGACTGTGCTCCAATCCTCAACACTTTCGTTTGTGTACTTTATGTCAGACATATGGCCACACTGGGATGCCGACAGCAGTTTTAACACTGCTGCACTATACATACTACTTGTAATTTGTTCTATCTTATAGTTGGGGCTTTCTTCAAAGAAGAAAGTGAATTTTAAATGCTGCTGTTAATAACTGTAGCTGTCTGACAAGGAGATATTAAAGTGATGTGCTTAGAATGACAGCAGAGTTCATTCATCCACACTGAGGGCCCCATAGATGTTAAAGCATTCAAAATGAAGCATCTATAAAAGTAAGCAATGACACCCACAAAGGCTCCTGAATTCAGTAACGCAAAATAAAATGTTCCCTTACTTTTAACCCCTTGGGCCCCCCATGTCAAAAGACTTTAAAAAAAAAGGAGAAACACATTTCAAACAGACAAAAATTTCATTCAGCCTTTTTGTTTACCTCCACCTCTGGGTAAGCATATATCTCCCTAGGGCTCATAAGAGCATGTTTTTCCTCTTCACATCACTATCTGAGCACCCAGAATGCCCTTTTACCTCTTTTTTTTCCTGTTTGTTTGTTTTACTTAAGTGCCTTAAACCCTACATAGTGGTCAGAAGGGAAGAGCACAGGAGGGCGGGTGAGACAGCACTCAGGTCCCAGGCAGTCCTGCCCTCCCCGTCCAGACAGGAGTCTTCCTGCTTGCAGAACAGCACCAGGGTTTCCTTGCTCTTGCTCCCAAGTCTTCCCCATGGCCAAAGTTCGTCCTGAAGGGATTAGGCTCCTCCTTGATTTCAGCTGAATTCTACACCTTAAGGACCTCACCATCTCCACTGTAGAGTAAGAAGCTTCCAACAATTACATTCCTGCATAAGAAAATACTATTTGAGGAAGTATCCTGGTTCAGGGACTGTTTTGTTTAAAAAATTCTGACAGAAATATGAATATTGATGAATATTGATAATGTCAGAACTGTATCTAAATCAAAGTGCAATATTTAAGTGGTCTCTAAGCAGAACATATCCATTGGTCTCCCATTATTTGGTCAAAAATTCGGTGAATTTTAAAATAAATAATAATAAAAAAAATTAAATCTCAGCATTTTCTAAAGAATAGATACTCCAAAGTTTAACCAGCTTCACTCAAGATTAAAATCCAACTGCACAGAAGAACGAGATTACATAACCTAACCTCCTTCACTAATATAGCAGAGGCACTGGACTGAAACAGAAATGAATGTTGCATAATTATAATTCCAGGTAAAACAACAAAAATAATTAGGAAAATGACATGTTTACATATCTTGTTGAAAAATTCAAAAGCACTTTAGTGAGGAAAGGGAGGAAGGTGGAGAGAGGGAATTATATATGTGTCTGAACTATTACTGATATCAAAAATGAAATTGCATAAGATCATTAAGGTCTTGAGTATTGTGTCATTGTCATGACAAATAAAGAATACCATCTGGGGGAAAAAACATGTCTCCTGTGCACTCTGAAGATTGTCATAAGTAATAAAAGGAAAGTGCAGCTGGGTGTGCGTTCTGAGAACATGCTCATTGTGAGCCTGCTGGAGTAGAACAAGAAGGAAGGCTGGAAGGAAATAGTGTTATTATAGCTCAGCTGGAAAATTCCTGTAATATTCAAGGGAAAATATAAGGAAAAAATATTCACAAGAATTTAACTATTCCCAGATTTATTGAGAACTAAGAGCAATATAGGGTAAATAAAAAATGCTGAAGGATTATTACTGCAGTGTTTTTGGGACAAATTTAATAGAAGTGTAATTTATTTTATATGGAATCTTGCTGAACTAGCCCCAGTGAAATATGGCAGATTTGATCTGCTGGCATAACTCTCAGAAATCTCTGGATTGTTTGTTGTTTCCTGCAAACAAGGATAATTAGAGAATTGATACACTGCAGCCGTATTCTCTTTTTCCTTAAATGTGAGGATAGTCAGATACCTCAAAAACTAGCTAAGCAGGATTGTGCACAGTTTAACAAAGAGTAATATTCAGAGTCAATGCTTATGTCCCTGTCACAATGACATGATCCATATGAAGCACTGGGCTGGTGTTTCTCTGCAGTGAGACAGATTGTCAGGCATGAATTTACTCTAAGGGCACTTATGTCTAGTTTTCCCTATCAGTGAAAAACCGCAGAAAGTCAAAGAAACCATCAAGTAGATGTTTTCTTGGATCATTCACCTGTGCTTCAAAAGACTTGGATCTAAATAATCTCTCCTGCAACTTCACAGAGGCAGTAATCTGAACTGACTTTGCAAGAGATTGTCTTTAGCAGTTTGTTACTGAATATTATGTTCCCGGCCCATGTCTATCTCTCACTTAAAGGAATTCCATTTTGCTTACTGGACCACAGACAGAAAGAGCTGCTGGTGACCAGTGTTTAAGACATATACTCAAGATGCTGGTGCAAGTTTCAGCTTCAATGATGAACTCACCACTTACATGAAATAAAACTCCAACAGGTTGATGACTGGAGCTCTCACAAAGTTCAGTCTGAAGCCCTGTCATCAAAAGACTTGGATACAGCTTGTTACTGTCAACCTGAACATGCTACTGTCAAGAACAAAAACCAGAAATCAGCAGAAGCATAGTATGCTGTGTGTGGTTTATGCATCAAGCTCACAGGAGACAGAGTAGATGAATGGTGCATTTGAGTAACCATATTTTGGAGTCTGAGAAGCTTTTGTTTCAGTTAGGAAACTTCCTGTGGGATGCTCAGCAGGCACAGTGGCTATCTAAGACACCAAGCTGTGTACACTTAGACACTCAAACATCAACAAGGTATTAAAGCTGATCAGTGCAATAGAGGATGACTTTGAGGGTGTCAGTCATGCCTAAAGGTGAACCTTGGCAAGTTTTAGGAAGAGCTAGGTGCCTTATATCATTAAGACTCTGGATTTCAGATGGCAGCAGTTCTTCCACACAGAGAACTGAAAAGCTAATAAACTTTAAATAATGACTTGGACAAGGACAATGAGAGCTGAAAATGAACTGGCTCAATATTCTACTCTGCATCCTCCATATCTCACTGGTCTCCATCATCCTTAAAATATTCTTTTCTTAGGCTTCCAAAGCTCATTTGCATGTTAAGCAAAGAAGAAAATTACAAGAACACCACCATTTTAAAAATTCAAATATAAGAGCCAAATTCATGCCTGATGTGATTTCATTAGCTTAATGAGATTATACCAGGGGTGTAATTGTCCTAAGGACTACATTAAATGAATAGTAATATATATTTTTTGTAAAATCCTGTAATACACTTTCATTAACTTTGTTCCCTTAACTACATATTTAAGCTCTCTTACTATCTCCCCTTACTGTCGGTGTAAAAGCCGCTCATCACTTAGGTAAGGTTAAGGACATTAACTACATGAAGGAGTCAGCATGCTGAATTTACCTATTAATCTATTCTCCCACCCTCTTATGGACTGATTTCAGCTCCATGAAGCAAAAAGCAAATATTGCTTCACCCCATAATGAAAAGCTTTAAAAAAAAACATTAGGGACCAGGTGCATATTTTAATTACTTTTTTTTTCCCTTCATTCTCTCTTCATCTCTATTTCCTTCAAGCTGGCAAAAATCCAGTGACTGTTTTGCTGCATCATGTATGAAATGTTTCGCTTCATTGTAATACCGAGGCTGCAATCCTTCTTTCAAACTGTGCCTATTAATATGCATTTCATCCTCTGGCTTGCATGAGCCAAAGCAAATGAACTGTAGCCTCATTGAAATGATACGGCCTCTTGACCCTTTGTGCAGTTTAAAATGATGTAACCTGAACCATCTTAATCTGAAGGCTGGAACAAGTCAAAAGCTGTAATGAGTTCAGGACACTTCAAGACGTCAGGAGAGCTATCTTGCCAGAAAAGATGCACCTTTTGTGTATAGAAGCTATAATATCATATACTTCGTGAATGACATAGACATAAAAAAACTGCTCAGCAGTAGGTTTTTCTACCTCTTCTCAGTCATGACTACAGAAACCAGATCTTGCTCGGGGGATGAAATAACTGATGGCAAAAGACACACCAGACTTAAATGCCTCTGTTGAGTTTTCCAACAGAATAAACATTATGAGGAGGGTTCAAACCTATGCATCTTCTAAACTGGCAGTCTATTAAAAGCTTAAGGAAAATGCTGACTTCCACTGAGCTGGGTTTGTTACAGATTTTGAGAACAACATGTTTGGCTCTTCAACCCTCTCTGAGATGCCACTTCTGAAAATAACCTTCAGATGTGTTTGGAGTGCTTTCCCACTTCCACTGTGATAACATTCAGAGATCTCATGGACAGGCCCCAGAAACAAACTTTGACTCCACTGAAGTCAGCGAAAAATGTATATAATAAAATGTTACATGTTGGTTGGGGGTTTTTTAAGACCTTTAAACACTTTATAAAATGAGAGTCCAGTCTTACAAGGGGGAAAATCTCAGGGATAAATGATCGCAGCCTGGAAAGCAATTAAACTATGCACAAAGCCTCTGTCCCAAATGTCAAATCCAAAAGATCATCCTATCTTTTTTAACAGTTTAAGAAGCAGCTTCTACTCATACTATGCAATGGTGAGTTAGTGTTGTGGTTTAAGTCCAGTCAGCCACACAGTCTCTCTCTCTCTCACTCCCCCGCCTATGTCCTCCCCCCGGCTCCCGGACGGATGGGGAGGAGAATCGAAAGAATGTAATTCCCATGGGCTGAGATAAGAACAGTCCAGTAACTAAGGTATAACACAAACCACTGCTGCTGCCACCAATAATAACAACGACAATGGAAATAGCAAGGGGAGAGAATATATCTGCTCACCACCCACTGACCGATACCCAGCCTGACCGAGCAGTGATCTAGCCCTTCCAAGTGACTGCTCCCAGTTTATATAGTGGGCATGATGTGCTGTGGTATGGAATACCTCTTTGGCTAGTTTGGGTCAGATGTCCTGTCTCTGCTCCCTCCCGGCTTCCCCTCCTCCCAAGGCAGAGCATGAAGCTCAGAAAGTCCTTAGTCAGACTAAACATTACTAAGCAGCAGCTAGAAACATCCGTGTTATCAGCGGTGTTCCCAGGTCGAAAGTCAAAAACACAGCACTGCACCAGCTACTAAGAAGGAGAAAAATGACTGCTACTGCTGAACTCAGGACAGTTAGTGCTCTGTTCTCATATTGAGAGCTAACAATCTAATGGCAGAGGAAAAAGGCAAATTAAACAAGGCAGAATGAATTCAGACTGCAGAGCATCCAGCAGAGCTGAACGTAACAAGCTTGAATTAAATAATTAGAATACCAAGTTAAAAAAACCTTCAGAGGGCAAAGGGTGTTCTTGGTCACTGATTGCTATTTAAATTGGTTTGGCCTCTAACAATTTAGAGATGCTCAAAATGCATAAATTTCCTCAAGATTTATGTGCTTGGCCGTGATGACTGAAGAAGGGGAAAAAGTCCAATTTGCATAGTACATTTTTACAGATGGTTAAGCCTTTAAGTGGATTAATAAAGTTTAGTACTTTTAGAGGCATAGGTTTGTATTAAATGACAGGCATTCAAGTTAAAAATAAAATGAAAACAACATATACACACACTGATTAGAGACACATACAATACCTATTTACCAAGGTTAAGGTCATAGAGTTATTATACTCAGATAACCAAAACATCTGCACAGGAAAAGCTTTCAAATTTCACAAAATTATGTATCAAAATAATTTTATGGGTCTCATGATACTGTTGAAATCCTTGAAGAGTGGTGTGTGCTGAAATAGCTTGCCAGCTTGGAACTCCAGCTAAAACCCTTCTGATACTTATTCATTCATTTTCCAAATAGGCACGCTATTGAAGCTGTTCACTTTAACTCTGTACCCCAATGTTTTTCCATTAAATGATGGAATTCTTTTTTTTTTTTTTTTTTTTTGTGACATGGCTTGATATCAGAATGAGAGAAATAAAAAAATACTATTTGCCTTCAAACCCTCCAAAATAAATCCTATCATGCAAATTTCACCCCAAACTGGTTTTTGCTCAAAGAGAAACTATGTATTAAGAAACTAAATTATGACTGGACTGGTGAAAGTACTGTATGTTTTTCAGTTTCTGGTTAAATCAAAAAGAAAACTTCTGACCTACTTATAATTAATTTTTTATGTATTTGTGACAAAATGAGAAAGAAAATAATTTGCCGCTGGATGATACTTTTTTACATGAAACAAAGTGGTATAACTTTAAAAATCTTAAAAATAAACTGTGTACCAAAATATCATTTTGAAGTGAAAAAAGTAAATATTTCAATTACATCATGTTAATATAGAAACTATGCTATTATGTCAAAAAATCCTATTATTTTAGGACAAAGCAACTTAACTAATGAGAACTTGTGACACAAGCCAACATTTTACTTTAGAAAGTGAAAAAAATAGAAACCTTGCACTGAGTTGGCAGACATTACTTTGGGTTACCCTTGTCAGCAGACCAAAATTGTCATGGCATCTTCTCAGAATGAAATGCCATGTAAATTACACTTCTATTTTTTAAAACAATATAATTTACAAAAAAACAAAAAAGGAGAAAGTACTTGTAGTCCGCCAGTACCTGAATTAATTGTATTCATAGTTGTGGCAGCAGACATGGTCTCAAATTAGTCTAATATTGCCTACTACTCTTTAGTGTACTGATTTGAGTGTCTGAACTACAAAACAAAATTTTCCCTTCCTTTATTTTTTACCAGTAAGTCAAAGCACTTAATACAATTTGTATGTATAGCCTTACTTACATAAAATTACACTACTCAGGGTTTGACTTCTATAAGCACAAAAAGGAACATGTATTTCCATTTCTTAAGGTGCCCATATTATGTGCCCAAATACAGAATGGGCATATACTATACAAAAACATATGCTATGCAGTCTGTTTTATCAGCAACTGAATGTGAATCTTTAAAACACAGGGAAAGAAACCTCAAGAGTGGAGCCATTCAAGAAAAATAGAAAGCACAAGGTGTGGAGCGGGCCAAGGCCTCCCTTAGCTCCCAGAATTTGACTGAAGAAGCTTGCTTAGTGCAAGCACCATCTCCTTCTCCTTTTAAACAATTAAACATCATGTCTATATAGAAGTGCTAGTAATACTGAATTGGATGTAGTGATCAATTTAGCTAATACCACCTCCATGGAACCTTTGAAAGACAGTTATGTAACTAAGCTATTAATCAAAATAAGAAATAGGTATTTACTAGTCACTGTGACCAAAGTCACTGATTAACAGTATTTTAAAAGAGCTACTAGCAGGAATTTCAGTCTTAGAGGAGGTTCTTGTACTAGCAAAATTAAATTCAGGCCCAGTGAGCACTTAAGAGTTGCTTAGAAAGCACTACTGGTAATGTCTTCCAGGGAAGTCAGCGTAGCCAGGGCTCCAATTTGCCTTGGTACCTGATACCAGCAACAATACTCCAGCTGTTCCCAGTTGCATTCAGTGTGCACACAGCCAAGCTGTAAGTTACGACACCAAGCTTTGTTTCATAGGTTGCATTTGGAACAGGATTGCAAAGGGTTAGCCAAATGTTAGTCAGGTGGTGTCTGCTTTGGTTGCATAAGTCACTGTGAAAATCTGGGAATCCCTGAGAAAGTCAAAGGAAACTGCCTTGTGGGCGTCGCTTCAGAGGGCTGGGATGGACAGTGTGCTGGATTCTTTTTCCCAACAGCATCTAAATTTATCTCCATTGTTCTTTTTTTCTTTTTTTTTCTTCTTAGTACTAAACCTGGATCGCAGCCAGCAAAGGACAACAATATCTTGACAGAGAAACTCATGCATCCCACACAGGTCATCTACATTGTCCGGGATCCATGTGCATCAGAGATTACAAGAGTGGAAAACAAAAGAATTACGCAACAGAAAGGTCTTGATGAGAGCAAACAAGAGAAACGTGACTTACTGCTGAAGCACTTTCCTGCCTGTAGTTGAAGCAAAGGGGCAAGTAAAGGTCCACCCTTCAAATCTTCTCAGACAGTAAAATAAAAATTCAGCAAATAAGCAACTGGAGTCTCATGTACTGTTGTCCGGTGTTTCTGTTTAGTTAGTACAATTCCTTAGAGCAGAGATAAAAGACTAAATCATATGCAATTTCATACAAAACTGTGCATCTGTTTGAAGATCCAGCTGATAATATTGATAAAGCCTTAGGTAAATTAAATGTGCTACTAAAGTCAGTGCTGGTTTCTCCAAAAGGAAAATCAACCATGCCCATGAGAGAGCTTGACTGAAAGGAAGACTGTGGGAATGTTAAAATCCTGGTCTGATCTGAAAGAGGTCACTTGACCTCATGTTACCTGATAGAGAAGTGTGGCCAGCCTAAGCCAGCTCAAAGCCGGTGGCACAGCCACCTCTCTGAGCATCTGCTCTGCAAATGTCCAAGGCTTAGCAGGCTCCCCAGCCCCAGCAACATGTGCCAACGGCACCAGTGCCCTCATTTTTAACCCTGCCTTTGGCTCTGCACACACCAGCAGTGGAGCATCCCGGCTCTGCAGGAGGGAGATTGCAAAATGGGGAGTATTAAGCTGGAAACTAACTCCTGCCCACACTCTTCTCCTGCAGTGTGTTGCCAACAGCACATTGTTTCAGTGGGCGCGGGTTCACCTGCTCCATGTGGAAAGGGGAGACCCAGCCAGAAAAAAGCTGAGGGTGAGGCTGAATATATAAAAAAAGTTGGTAGGGAGCTTATTATCCAGAAGCATTCGGAAAGATGCCGCCTAGTGACCTAAGATGCTGGGAAGCCTCAAGGCACACCAAACACTGTATTTTTCTTACCTGTCCTTTTGCATGCACTATTTGGTATAGACAGTCTTTAGTCTCATGCCCTTATGGGGAAAAGCTTGTGTTGCTTGTGTATGAGCTGTGTTTTGAAATATCCCCATGGGCAGTGCAAGTCCAAAGCAATCAGTTACTAAAGCTTTGGATTTAAGTAGACTTCAGGCATGTATGACAAAGATGCAGTATTCTGAAAAGCCTTTTACAGCTGCTGCCTAATCCTGGAGCTACCTAAAATGTTTTGTGGCAGTGCAAAATGCACAGATGTATCTCTGCTTTTACATTACTAGAGTTAACAAATACATTGCTCTTATCTAAACCAGTTCAGAAAAAATACATTAGGTGCTTTTCTACTGATTTTGACATTGTGATCCAATATGCATTCTCAGAGCATCCTATCATCCATGTACAGGATTAGGACCCACATGAAGTATGCTACTTCCTTTTAAGATTAAATCTAATGATTGCTCCATTCAACCAGGATGTTGAAAATAGATTCAGCTGCCTCCCTTATTGAACCAATGCAAATCCACAACTATCACCTCCCCTAGTGAATGCTATAACATCAAGATACAGATACAGATTATTGAAAATAAGGGTAGTCTTGAACCACTGCTGTTGAAGAAGTGCCACTGTGCACAACAGTTAATTGTAGGCAGCAGGTCAAAAGAAATGTTTATTCCCCTTTATTTGGCTCTTGTGAGGCTGCAACTGCACTCTCCTGTCTTTGTCCCTCCTCTGCAAGGAACATTTAGAGAGTCTGGAGCAAGTCCAGAGCAGAGACAGCAGGATGACTACATGGCATATGAGGAGAGGCCAAGAGAACTGGGTTTGCTCAGCCTTGAGAGGAGAAGATGAAGGGGAAATCTTACTGCTGTCTGCAGCTGCCAAAGGAAGGATGCAGAGATGACAAAGCCAGGCTTTCTCTGGAAGAAGAACACTAAAGATCTCAGGTACTGATGGCATGAAAAATGACAGGCACAAGTTGAAAACAGGAAATTCTTTTTAGATGCAAGGAGGAAAAAATGTACCATGGAGATGGTCAGACACCTGAGCAGGTTGCCCAGAAAGGCTGTGGAATCCCTGACTTTGGAAGCATATATAATTTGCTGGGCAATTTCCCAGCAAAGTGATCTAGCAAAGCCTGCTTTGTGCAGGGAACTGGAGATGATAACCTCAGGAAGTCCCTTTTAACCTCAGTTTTAATATGATTCTGTGGCTTTATGAAAGGAAAGAGCAACAGATGAAAGCCTGTTGGAACTTCATAGTTGGAGCAGGCCTGAATTCTGGTCCCTAGGACCAAAGGTCTAGTTATATATGTGTATATGCACACATAGGCACAGAGGGAGGTGGTAAAGCTCTATGAAAACCAAGAGACCCAAATGAGCCACTCCTTTTTAAAATGCAGTATGCTCCCACCTCCTGGACAGAGCTTGCATTCTGGGCTGCAGATAACACATGAACAGGAGCATCTCTAGAAACTGCAAGTGAGAAAAACAGTGAGTGAGATTTGAGACTTACCCCCAGCCTTCCAATTGGTTAGAATTAGGCAGACTTACATCTATTTAGGGACCCCAGGTAGCTCCTTCCCTCTCTTCCAAGACGCCAAATTTTCTCCATGCTTTTGTACAAGACCGTGACCTCACTTCCACCAAAATGTGTGGATGTCTTAGTTGAACCATTCCCTCACACTTATTACACTCCCTACAAACATACCAATAGTCTTGTGAAGTTCCTGCCTTCCGTGAATTAATTTACAAGATTTCACCTGTTATATGGCCGATTTCTAATACACTTGGCAAAAAGGCTTTTTAACCCTATGATCTTTAGGTTAGTAGATGCTGTAGTATTTCAGTTATCAAAGTGGACACTGCCTCATTCAGAGATAGTCTGATCTTTATAGATACATGCCTTATTTGATATCATTGTTCTCCTTCAGTCTCGCCGTAAGTGTGTATTATCTGTTATCTCTTCTCTTACAATGTATTCTCTTGAGAAAGGGAAAACTAATTTCCAGTTCTGTGCTTTTTTTTAAAGACCTCTCTACATGAGGTCTTTGTTAAGGCTGCAGGCCCCAGGTGCTATAGTTACATGATATTATTTTCTTCTAGACATTGATATTATTATAGATTTCGTAAGAAAGAGGGAGGTGTAATTACCAAATTAAGCAGGAAGATAGTATGATCAGTGAAGACTGAAGTATAAGGAAATAGTTTCAAAAAAAAGGAAAACTGGTTTTATAGCTTATTAAAAATAAGCAACAGCATTTCAACTTCTTATATACCCATATAAATAGAATAGACTTCACCTATGCAAAAGTCTAAAAATGAGCTCAGTGTGAAAATGTTTTGTGCATACAAATCTATTGCAAATCATGTTTAAAAGATTTTCAACTTTCTGCCATGTAATTAAATATTGAAATAATGCTTCTCTTACGATTTGTACTATTCTCACTGAGTGTGGAAGTTCCAAACTATATATTACTCATGAATCAGTACTGAATTTGACACTAGTGATATAAGAAAGTAGAGGTAGATATTTAAGAGATTTCATGCAGGCAGGAGATGCTGTTATGTTGCAGAACAAAACAAATTTCCCACCGTGATAGGTAGGTTGGGGTCTATTTCCAAACTATAGCAGAAGTCTTCATCTTAATGTTGCTAATCATATTAGCTAAATATCACAGCAGGTAAAATGAGTTTTCAATAACACTGCTGAGTAATTTTCCAACTAGTTTCATGCTTGGGATAATCTTATTTTTTTCTTTGTAAGTTTTGCACGGATATACTGGGCAATTATCTTCAGGCATTTGGAAACTAAGCTAGCACAGCAGCTTGCCAGTCTGCCTTAGTGTGACCCACTGTGGTGTTTATGTTCTGCATGTCGGTTGTTATTAGCTCACATGTGCGTGGAATACCATTTTCCTCTTTATTGGTTTAACGTAATGGTATACCATGGGAAGTGTTTTACAGAACAGACAGGATATGAATGTAAAGACCTTCCTTCAAAGCAGGTGTTTATTATCCATACACAGGAAATTTCATTCATTCCTCCCATCTTATTTTATTCATGAACACCAAAATAGATATCATGGAGGAGCTTAATGTTTAACAGATAATGGAGAAAATAATTGCAATTATCTTCTGAGCACTCAGTTTGCTCAGTGTTGTATAAACATTTTCCCAATCTGAGGCATTTGTACAATAAAGGCCAGATTAAGCCTGTCCACAGCAGAAGAGGATAAATTTCACAGGAAATTTCTCAGTAAATTCAACAAGTGCAGGCACACAGTGCTTGGTGTCCTTCTCTTAACACTGTGGTTACATCCCTCTCAGAAGTAGGGCTGGCTTAAATGTCTCTTTATTTCCCCACTGTAAAGCTGCCTTCAGTCTGTTGCTTCAGATGGGAAGAGTGAATCAGGTCAAAGAACCATTCAGGTTTAAAATAAAAAGAAAAAGGAAACCACAACCCTCAGAAAAGGAAAGTTATTTTTCCTTTATCCTAGTCTAGTGCTTACTCTGCCTCATAAACAATTGGAGCACAGCAACAGGGAGCAATGCATGGGAAGAGCAAAAAAGTAGGGACAGCAGGGAAAGGGCTGTTTGTGTCCACAAAACTGCAGAGAATGAGCAGGGAAACAGGACCCAAAAAAAAGAGAAAAGTGTCTTGTCCCCGGATTTGCCCAGAATTTGAAGTTTTTATTAAAAGAGAATTAATAACCTAACATGAACGAGGAAATTGAAGCCAAACCACATGCTATATCAGATTATACAGCAAGATCACATACCTCAGGCTTGATCAGGGAATAGAGAAGCCTGTGATAAGAGACTGAAGGTGCACAGAGAACAGATGCACTCTGCAGAGAAAACAGAACTCCCTGCACTGCACTAGGAACATGTGGACTCCAGTCTGCAGCAGAGGAGCGGACAAGCTGCTCAAAGCTACCTGCTTCTCTTGAGACACAGGCCTACAGGCAAGTTTAGGGAGATTCTGCTCCTCTCGACACTGACAACTTTTACATTGATGCTTCAACCTTGCCTAAGCATGTCAAAAAAGTGCTGGACCAGAGGAGTAAAGGAGTAAAAACTTCAGGGCTGGAAGATATGAACAGCCTTGCTCAAGTGAGCTGTATTAATTTAGAAAAAGAAATAACATCCACAACTTGGGAAAGGACTAATAATGCAGCAAGAAACAAATTTTTGTTCCAGTCTAATGTTACTCCACCTTTCTCCCCAGAGTTCGTGAAGTTTCAGCCTAATCATGCAGTTCATGTCCAAAGTCCTCTACAGTATCTGGGAAAAATGAGAGGAAAATGGGTTTTTGGAGTGATGTCCGTCATCGCATGTGAGGATAAACTTACACAGAAGGCCACAACAATTCAATCAGTATGCTTTGAAATAGATCATAAATATGCATGTGTCATCCATTTTATATTGTGGGGTAAATGTTGAAAGACAACATAGAGAAAAAGTTTTAGGAAGCAGTTTGAATAAGAACAAGCAGTTAAATTGCTAAACTTAAAGAAATTAAAAGATCCTGAAACTAGCAAGATTGTAAGCACACAAATGGACAGAACTCCTCTAATGTTAACCCACACCTACCTCTTGATCTAATGTGAGACGACAAACCCCTAAATGTCTAGTTCACAAGAGATTTGTATCACGTGGTTCTTTTCTGTTTTAACTGGATTAGAATAAAGCAGCAATTTAATTTTTATATATATATTTTTATATACTGGGTAGTCTGTGAACAGAAGGATAATTATACATCCTAACTATGGGGAAAACTTGAGTCAGTGTTTGTTCCTTATTAGACAGCAGAGGACCAGCCCCTCAGCTGTGAGTAACATAGAATCATAGAATCATAAAATCATAGAATCATAGAATAGTTAGTGTTGGAAAGGACCTTGAGATCACCTAGTTCCAGACCTCTGCCATGGGCAGGGACACCTCACACTAAACCATGTCACCCAAGGCTCTTACATCATGTGTAGGTTTCTTGATCTCTTAAAAAAAATTACAATGACTGGGAAGATTTTGTTTTGCTTTGCCTTTTTCCCCCTCCCTCTTCAGTTAAGCCATTCATAACATACTTGTCCTAAGTTCTATGATCTTTGCCTGAGTTCATACCCCAACCTTTCTCCTCACTGAGGGCATTAAGCAGGTTCTCTACTTGGCTGCTATTTCTGAGAACCATTGTGAGAAGTCTGCATCTTTCATACACCTACCTCTCCATCTGATTTGGAAGCTAGCCAGTGGATTCCTGAGTTATTAAGAAAAGAAAAATGAGTGAGCTGAGTGACAGGCAACATGGTGACAGCAGCTTCACTCCTTTTGGAAATGAGACAAAAATAGACTCTTGCATATCCTAAATGCCAAAATTAAGTGCAAGGCAACTTTTCTGTGCTTCCGGTCTAAACGGGAACCAGATGTTCCAGGGTTATTTTCTCTGGTCCTTCAGAGAAGAGTTGTTTTGTCAATAAGTTGCTTCCTCCATCACAGCCTGAAACTTTTTCTGCCGGTATTCAAGTGCACTTAAGGCTGGGAGGGGGAAGGAGGGGGAAGACAGCCCACAAACCTTTCTCCAGAATTTTAGAAACTCATTGTAAAAAAAACATGTTCAGCACAAATAAGTGTGTACTCATATTTTTGAGTTTTAAATGTTTTCTTCTTTCAGATAAGAAAAGCCAAATCCTCAGCTTGTCTAAATCAGCACAGAGTCATTCAGCAGCACTGTGCCAATTTAAACCAATTGAGAGTTCCTGTACGTAAAACCAGATGATATCCCATACATGTTGGGTTCAATAGTTGTCCTGGCAAAAGTGTGGAAGCTGCTTCTTGTTTGGATATTGCTACTGAAATAAAGAAACTGTTCTTAATTCTCCAGCTTACAGATTGGCTCCTACAATCAGGTGGCAACCCTCAAGGACAGGAGTGTTGGGAAGGTACTGGGGAAGGAAAGAATATGAAAGACCAAGCTAAAAAACAAACAAAAAAATAATTAGACAGTGTTTGTAAAGAAATATTAGCTAGTTTGAATAAATAAATAAGTAAACAAATAAGTAAATAAATCAATCTAGGATAATAGGCATCCCAACAGACTTTCTTCGGCGAGGAATGTAAGAAAGAAAATTTAATTGAGAATAAACATTTATTAATTCAACAGGTTATAAATACGTGTTGGAGATAGCTAGCTCTAATTTGGGTTTAACAGTTTGGAGGAGATTGATTTGAGAACTTAGTTTTACATGCTGAAAATTTTCAAAAGACATTCTCACCATTAAGAAATCAATCCTCAGAGGTTTACACATGCATTTAACCTTACATGCTACAGTCATGAGACAAACCAGGATGTGTAAAAGTTGAGCTAACACCTCTTTTGCAGGAAAAGAACTGTAAATGGTAAGACTGAGGACATGTATTCTTTTAATCCAAGTCTTAATGTCAGTGCCAATGGTGATGCAAGCAATAATAATTCCTTACTGTAATGTGATAGGCCATAGAAATGTTTTTTCTGCCACTGTTCTTTTACTTTTCTAGATCAAACATCGCTATGAATTACATACAAAGATTTGGGGGGTAGTATATTCTCTTTGTTTCAGGGTGGGTTTTTTTCTTCATTTATTATATATATTTTCTTTATTAAGAAGGAACATACAAACTGAAAGGGGATAACAACATAAATTATACACAATATACAAAGTGCTAAACTACTGCAAAACATCTACCAGGCTATTGGAGGTACTAGGGTGAGAAAACAAAATATGTTTAGGTAGATTTGACAGTATTTGACAAGCAAGGGAGGATTTTGCACACACAGAGGTAATAACAGATGCAAAGAAATAATTTATTTTTAACCTTTTAATTTTTATTTATAAGGAAGTATATTTCAAGTATTCCAGCAGACCCTTTACAAAGATAATCACAGATGCATATAAATAAGGCAAAAAAAACAAACACACAAATGAATTGATTCTACTTTAAGAAACATGAAGTCTTTCCAGGAATGTATTACTTGATTTATTCTACAAAGATAGCAGTCTTTTGAGATACTGTTACATGTCTGAAGAACTTCACACTTGGATTTGCTGCTTCAATACACAAGATGCATTGATATCCTAATAACAGACATTCTAAAATGCCTTATTGCTATGCTTGCTCCACTGGTTTCTCAACTCTCAGCCCAGAAATGGAGACACTAATTTTCTTTTCACAAAGAATTTTCATAATGGCCTCTATGTAAATATCAACCTATTCTTTTTTTAAAGATCCCTCCTATGACTCTATTATTTCATGTAAAGCTGACACTTAGCTTGCTGACTTTCTTATGTATTGATTTTGGGCCTAGAAATAGAAACAATCTCATGTTCTGTATATTTTGTATCTTTCAGAAAAGTCGTGAGGAACTTACTGCACTTGTAGGGTCGTTTTTATGATCACAGGCATTTGGTCTGAGTCAGCTGGGTTTGTTTTTCCAAAAATGGAGGCAATGCTATGCCCTATCTTACAGTGACATTGCGCAGCTGTGCACAGGCTGAGCCCATGTTACTGTTAAATGAAGTTTTAAAATAAAGTGCCATGTGCACAATATTAAATATGGCAATGGCAAGACTTAAACTAAAGAAACTACAATTCCTCCGCTTATGTTTTAGTGACTTAATTAAGCAGTCTGTAAAGGTATACATGTACCTTTCTTATTGGTTGTCCAAGTTAATTTTTAGGTGAAATTAGCATTTCAGTGGAAAAAATGTCAATGTAATAGGACACTGTATTTACAGGAGTCATAAAAGGTTTCAGGCTTCTAAAATGCCTACAAAATTTTGAGATATCACAAAGTTTCAGAAAGACCAGAATAATTTATCTGAAAAATATTTTCTAACAAAGAGAAATAGACCTGTCTCTACCAATGTCCAAGGTCAGACCCAGAAGTGATAGGTCTATTTAAAATTGAAGGTAGAAAGCACAAGCAAACTAGGACAGGGAATGCATACAAGGAGAAGTATCACTCCAAATTTGATTAAAATGCATACACATTACCTCATGCCTCCACCTCAAGCTGCAATTGGAGACACGACTCTGAGCTAGACAGCTTGTTATACCTACATGGCTAAATGCATCTGTCCCAGGGAACAATCATTCACCCTTGAGTAGGTGCTGCAGTGTGCTTTCACATACATTTCTTGGCTGTCCCCATCTACAGTAGACTGGCCTCACCCACACTGCATGGCATTTCCTATGGGTCTCCCTTCTGCTGCATTTTGGTGGCCCTAGAACACAGTATTTTTTGTGTACATGTTTTTTTTCCAGTTCAAAGAGTTTAAAATATTGTGAGATAACAATTCTGCCCACCAGCACAGCAGCTGTATGTCACATACAAAGGAAGTTGTTGCAGGTCCTGGGGCATGATGTGAAGGCATTTCAGGTGCTTGAGAGTGAAAATCTAGTCAGGAGTGTAAAATGACCAAGTTTATTGAACTCTCATCTATTTTCCCCATAATGAAGGGCCTTCAAAGTGAACTATCCCCCAAGCCATAGCTGGGTTTTGTCTGACAGAGAGCTATTAGCATACTTTAAAGGCAAGGCAGGGAGTGAATGAATACTTCCAATCTGCAAGACTTCAGCCCATTTCATTCTGTGCAGTTTCCTATATGGATGGACAAAACAATTACTTTGCAGCTGTTGGAAGGAACAGGAGTATTTGAGCCAGTATCCCAGTCACACATCTGCAATCGGGACCCTTCTGGGCCACCCACATCCTAGTTCAGTTCATACCAGAGTAAAAAACAAAACAGCATCTAGATGAAAATGACTTCTAAAGGATACAAAAGGGTGCTGTATTCAAACATTCACAGCTAAGGATATCAGATAGAAGTAATGAGAGAAATAGGCCCATAGCACTCCAGAAGCTTGTCAGATCAAGTCTTAGGGAAGGTATGGATATTTATATATATAAACACAATACCACTAAATAGAGATCAGACACCACTATGTAATGCAAATGGATTGAACATGAACAGCAGTATGCCATGTGAGATTGTACAATGAAACCAGAAATGTAAATATTAAACTTTGCCCAGACAAGTACATCACTGGTGCAGGCAAGTTATTACTTCCCTAAATACTATTTACCAATGTCTAACTACAGTAACCAAATGTTTGGTTTGAACATGGATTTTAAAGGTTGCCTTAGCTCAGCTATTCCAATAGCCCTATCTCGAACAAAACCCCAGCCTAGACAAAACCTGCAGCTGGGAATTTTAGGGAGGAACTTCATGTATTTGTAGAAAGCACTGAGGCTGAAGTCCTGACTAAGAGTGCTGGTGGGTGACTGCAATTTAAGTGATTCTTATAGTTCTGTTTAATTGCACTGTTCAGGTAAGATTTCATTCTTTACTGGAAACCTTTCTTTATACCAATTTGTTAAGCATAAAATAGCATGAGTATTCATTTCAAGAATATTTTTCCAAGGTGTGGCCTGACTACATTAGTGAGTAAGATCAGAATAGAAAGAAAAAAAACCCCAACCCAACACAAACAAAATGGGGGGAGGGTGTGTGTGACTGAAGCTAAAAAGTACATAAATCACTTCAGAAATATAATTTGCAAATTCATTGTGTGAAGTAATTAATCAAAGCATGGCTGAGTTATAGCACTTGAGAGACTTTGATCTGACAACTAAAAGAAATATAAAGAAACTACTGGGTATCAAGCTACAGTGCTAGGATGTAAAATGTTTCTCCATGCTAGTCACAAGTTTAATTACTTCTTATTTTCTACTGACAGACCCAAATTAAAATAAATGGGCCACATTGAGACAAATTTCCGATGCATGGAGCTCTTAGGAATTTATATTGTTCCCATAATACAGGAAAATACCATGGAATTTATTAATAAAGCTGTTCAACTTCTTTTCTTTTGCTGTGAATTGTATTGGGAAAGGAAGATGAAATACATAACAAGTGCTTGACATCGTCTATTTTAGCCGCTTCATTTAGAGATTTTAAAATGTTATTTTTATTTTTGCAAAAGTATATATGTCTACCCAGATTTACAGCAGCATGACAAGAAAAAGTTACAGCTAAAAAACATAGACAGTAGTCAAATATTAACTACTGTCATTCCTTATTCTCAATATGAAGAATTTCCATTTGAGTAACACACAGAGATTGTTTTGCTAATCTGTATAGGTTTGGGATTGCTGAAAGTGACTTGGGATACTTTTAAAGTAACTAAACACACTTTTAGACTGACTAATTGCAAAAATAAAAATGAAAATATAAAATATTTCTTGTAAAATGTATGCAAATCTATGTTACAAATTTGAAGTTTTTAGAAAGCAAATGAGACTATTGCTTAAGGAAATTATTAAGTCAGTATGTACTGCTACCATATCCTGTGAAACATGGCTGGGGCTGGTCCATCACACTGGAACTCATATCAGTAAGCGTGCAGTCAGAAATCAGGAGTCAGGGTCAACGTGACCAGGGTCAGTGTTTCTAGTTATTTGTCTTAAATGAAAAAACCCAAGGTTGAAAAGTGGTGTCATTGTTACATCACCTGCATTATGGCTTTTAAATCATAGGGGATGTTTATTGCCTAGTCTGTATCTAATAGCATGGACAATTATTATGTACCAAAAAAAAAAGTAGACAAATTAACAGCAACATAAAAGAGCATCCCCCCTATCATCCTAATCCTGGTTGATAGGAAGAAGTCCTGAACTGCTTTTTAACCTTGAGGGTGATGATCTCACTTTTTCCCTTTCCTCTTTCTCATCCTCCCAAAGCTACCTTCCAGTATAATTCTCCCTCTGTTTCACGCAGTCACCTTCTTCTCACAGTTTTCTGCCTTAAATGATCTGTAATCTGCACATAGCAATCAGCAGAGACAACACATAATTGCCTACGTTAATGAAGTAGGGAAAAAAGTCCTCCTTTTCATCCATTTGAATGGCCAGCCAAATACAGATGCTTCATTGGCTGCTGCTGCTGCTGCTATTTAACCATAACTCCTCTACACACAACAGCAATGAAGGAGTCTCCTTCTCCTGTCCCTGCTGTCTAGATTGCATAAGTAATTATGCAATCTTGCAGCAGTGGGCTCCAGAAACACTCCTTTTTGTGTGTGAGCTGGTGTTGCCTGTGGGTAGGCTGCAGTTCTAGGAAAAAGGGGAACTACATAAAAGGAGAGTAGTAGCTCATGTTCTAGCACTTCCTCTAGGAAACATACCTAAAAGCCAGACAATTTGGTGGATGTGATCACCTTTTTTTCTGTGAGATTCACTACTGAAACTATCTTTAAATAGGGTTGTTTTAAAGCAGATCTTTCATTCATAAGAGTCTGAGACTTTAGGGTCCCCAGCATCTGGGAGGCAGTGGCATCATACTTGTTTGATGGCAGTGAAAGAGTCAGAAACACACATGGATTGTCAAGCCTGAAATATCAGTCCTAAAGTAAGTATAATCTTTCTTTCTACAGACAAAACAGAAACACAATCTTAAAGCAATGAAATGTCTCAATTGCAGTTCTAGACACAATGTGCTTTGCAAGCCCCAGCATTACCATATCCTTCCTGAGGCCCTGCTTCCTTCCAGACATTGGTGCTGGTTCACAGGCACTCAATCTCAGCTCTCAGATGATGATTCTGCTGAGTTCTTGTGACACCAGAACTTGTTTTACAGCCCATCCGTTCCCACAACTTTCCAAAGGTTGCCTCAATCTCTTGCAAGGCTATGAAAGGCAGTACAGCAGGGGTGAACAGGAAAAGCAGAGCCTGTTTGGAAACTGAATATGAAAAAAAAGAAACAAACCCCTTGACTCCTTCCTTGTTTTACATGGATTCACTGAGAAAAGCTTGTCTTCACACTCACAGTGAGAAACTAATTGAGTAGTTTTCCAGAAGAACTTCATCGGGCAAAAAAGGTTTGCAAGAATGCTTGAAAAATAAAACATCAGACAATCTGGACCATCACTAACCCTAGCTATATTTCTTGGAAATTCATTCTTATGCACTTTCTTCAGTACCTTCCACAGAGAGGGAAGATTATACAACTGCAGCCTCCTTCCTCCTGCTTCATGTCCATTTTCTTTTGATAAATGTGTTTACTGCGAGAAAACAGAATAGAAGTATTTAATTCAGAAGACAAACCTGGAGGGAGGATGCAAAAGAGCAAGAAAGCAGTGAAAAGCAGGCAAAGGGATCTTTGTGAATAAAAGGAAAAGGTAAACGGACACCAGAAAGTAAAATACAAAAAGGGAAGAAAGGAGAAATGGTGAAATATTCTATCAAATGAGAGAGAATATTTTTTATAGCAATCTAAATTTTAGCTTTAAAGGACAATGTAATATTGTATCAACTAATGGTTAGAGATTTATTCTGCCTGTACAAATAAAACTATCATAAACACTGGTACCTCTGCAGACACTATTTTTTTTTCATTTTCTGATGTTTCTTTTTTTTTCTGTCACAAAGAGATGCAAAATTCTTTCCTGTTGGATGAAACACTTCAAAATTTTGTAAATTCTTATGTTGTCTTACCACAAGTAAAGTGACTGTTACGTATGCCTGGAGTTACTTAATCTTGATTTTCCTTCTATTGACATTCAAACTGCATAACCCTCATTTCTTACACAAAAGTGAACAATGTTCCACAAAAGTAAGTGTCTGCTTCTTTCATTACTTCTCTTTACTAGCAGGTTATTTCCAGAATCTTCTTTTGCTTGAAGGAAATGAAAAATTACTGATATGATTGATAGGAATTCTTCTCCTTTAGCAACCTTTCATCTCACTGCCTTAGGTGGCTTCGGATACATTTTATTTTTGTTTACAAAAATGAGCAGTTTTCCACAAAATGTATGTCATTCTCTATCATTGCCTGTGGCTCAGACAATTCAGTTTCTGTATTGTGGACATGGTAACAACTGAAAATTTCCAACAGCAGGACATGGTAACAACTGAAAATTTCCAACAGCCTATATCAAATCCCTTTTAATGTACTTTCCCTCATAGTCACAGCTTGCTCCTCCTCAACACAGATTGCTTTTCCATGGGGTTCCATGGTGCTCCTTCTTGAATCTGAGCTGGGAAAATTTCTTAAATTTGGTTGTCCAAGAAATCTTTTTTTTTTTTTCCTGAAAAATAAAATTGTCAACTTTTTTTTAATGAAATTCCTCACAAGATAAAATTTTATGGTCCTCATCTTACAGTTGCAAACAGAAAATGTGAAGTTAATGCTATAAACCCGAAGTCAAACGTGAGCAAACTATGGTTGTATGTGGAATGGTACCTGACAGTTTTGGTCAGCATCCTCTCCTCCCTACCCTCTTATGCTGCACTTACAACTTAAGCTTGTGGAAATCCACTGACACTGAAAAGAGTTCGCTGCGCTGGTATATCATACTGCAGAATAAAGGAAAGACACGAGAAATTTGTGATTTAGAGGCATGAGATCTGCAAGCACTTGGATGTAGAATGAAACAGGAGGGGGAGCTCTCAGTACACCTGCCAACTACCAAGCACGCTCCAGCACAGTAATGTTTCCGGAGCCATGATAGGAGGATCAGCTCTCCCTCTGCTTTCAGCAGGAAAAAGCTACAATTTTCTCACTTGCAGAGTCTGACCTTCCACATTTACTTGCACAATAGTTTTCTTAAAATCGTTTCTTCCCTTCATCAAAACTTTTTTTAATCACTGGTACTATGCAGTATCTGATTTGGTGGATTGCACAGGAAAAACAGAGCTAATTATCTTCTCTCCTTTGCTTTTTTGATAAAATATATAAAATATAATTTGGTTCACCAAGCAACTATAGCAAACATAGGAGAAAGAGCAAGGACAACACCAATAACAAGTCAGACGCCCAAGAAGTGATGCACAGAAGAGAAACACACACAACTGCTTTCTGCCTCATTTTCTCTCTCAGGTCTTTACTTCATATGTTTGCAGATCAGCATCACATCCTTCTCCTGCCCTCCGGTCCTTTATACCAAATGCAAACCATGCCTTGGTCTGTGATCTGCTGATGACAAGATCACCACTAGAAACCACATTTCCTCTTGGCAGCTTTTCATTTATTGCAAGGTGCTGCACTCACTCAACTTGAAATCAAGTAGCAATACTTGGGAAAAGGAAACAGCTAATTATAGAGTAGCTAAACATGCAAGTAACAGGGCAAAGAAGTTAATTTTATAAGCAAAACCAAAATACTATTGGAATCAGTCAGCAATAATTCATCCAGCCATTGCTGCCTAGCAATTTTATAGCAGGTAACAGAAAGAACATGCAGAAGGATTGAAACAAAGGTTTAATAGAAATAGGACAGGGTAGACACAAAGGGTAGACTGTATATATTTTGACTCACCACCCATCATAAATTTGTAAAAAACCAAGATGATTTCTGGAGGAATAACCTCGGATAAGATATGCATGATCCAGACAAAAAAATCTTTAAATGGTTCTAAAATTGCCTTATTTTACTTGTCTAGTAATTCCAAAAGTATTATACCTCCAAAGGAGAACACAATAGGTCATTTTCTACCCTTTTATTACGAGTTGGATTCAGCCCATTGAATTCTGTAAAATCAATAGATTTTAGGTAAGCTACAATAAAAAGAAAGGCTTAGAGAAAGATTATGAATAGAAACAATACTTGAGACAAATCAACAGTGAATGTTGATTATTAAACACTTATCAACTGCTTATGATTGGTCTCTGAAGTTAGAAAAAACTGCTGAATTAAGACAAATCATAATAAAAGTAAGAAATCTGAATAGATGGAGAAAGAGTTCCTAGGATGGTCTGGCAAAAAGAAAGATTATTTAGATGAGGCTTACTTAATTTAGCAAACCAGACGCTGAGAAACAAGTATACAGCAGAGAAGACAAAGAGCTAGAAAAGCTGAAAAACACAAGTTTATCCAAGAATGATTAAGAAAAAAAAAAAGTAGTCTTGGGTAAGATTAGACTGGAAAATTAAAAGAAGGTTTCTAATTTCCAGAGGAGTAAGAGAGCAGCTAGACTACTTTTAAGATCAAACTGGATAAGTTCTCAAAAGGAATTATATGAGATGGCTGCCAGCAACAGCAGAGAGTTGTTACCCAGGAGGTCGTAGCTGCTCCCCATTACCCAGGACAGCCCTTCTTACCTCACGTCCTTATCAGAGACCTATAAGCACTAGTTGGTCTTCCACAAACTGAAAAAGAAGCTAAATTTGTCAAATGCACTTTAAAAGTAAATTATCCACTGCAAATTATTCCTAGTTTTATTATTCTATAACTCATGTAAAGAATGAAATTCATCTAATATTAATGAGTTCTCTTAGCAGGACTAAATTAAAGATTTGTGGTTAAGCACTCAAATGACAGACATCAGACTCTCAGGGAACGCTGGCTACTATTTAGTTCCCTGACACTAAGATTTCTTTCCTTTTTCTTTTTTTCTTTCTGGGACACATATTTTCCATCAAGAATTTATGTAAAAACTTCCTAAAGTTAAAGTGTACTTTGAAATTAAACACTACTGGATCTAAAACCTGTACGTATTGATACATCCTTAAGACACTCCACTGACCTAGCACTCAGCCTTTCTGATGAAAGCTACATGAAAGCAATAAGTTGAAAGCTATATATATACCTGTATTTATGAAGTTATAGAGAAGCATCTAAATTATGATCCGAACTAGTACATAAACAGCACAACAGTCTTATTTTTCAGTGGAAATGAAGGAGAGAGTATCTGTAATGAAAACCATTAAATGTTGTGGTAAAAGCAGAGACCACAATAAATCAACTTGGAAATGCCTGAAGACAGATAAAAAAAAAATGAGAACAGAAGCTCTGTATTCGGAGTCAAATGAAGGATCTAGAAAGTTGCTTTGAAAAATGCTCAACCACTAAAGAAAGAATATCCAAATCTGTAGACAAGAATTTGCAGTTGGCTAAAAATTAAGAGAAAAGGCAAAGGGAGTACAGATCAAATTTATTGTAAAAGATTCAGTTTTGAGCTGGAAAACAGTGTGGTGTTAGTAATACAAGAAAGCAAAATCTCTTCCACAGTGGATTTACTTCCATTTTCATCCCAGATTGCAAACATTTTGACAAAAACATGCATATATAAGATGATTTTCCTTTCAACCAAATTTGGGGTCAACCACAAACAATGAAAAAAAAGAAGCATTTATTTTCAGGCTATGAATCTTAAGCATCACTTTGAGTGGGACTGGTAGCAGAATGGAGAAGGATAAACTGGGATCAGAGAAAGATGCTGAAGCTTAATGAAGGATCTGTTTGTCATCACTCCTGGGGATTTGTCGTAGCTTCCTATGAATTTACTAAATAGGGGACTGAGGTTTGGGGGTAGGGGTATTCAAGTTCAATGTTTAGCTATACTTAATGGATAGAAGAACTTTCAAGGGAAAGTTTTAGTTTATGTACTTGTAATTGTGCCTCATTTTCTTCCTGATTTGGATCTGCTTTACTCCTTGTGGCATACAGATAAGAAATTATCAGTTTAGTCATCTGTTGACAAGAAAGCCATGGACTCTAGTTTCATTTGCTCCTATCACCAGCAACATACCTGTTGCCAATGCTGTTCAAATGTTTTCTTCAAGGATGGTTCAAGCTATTAAAAAGATAATAACAGCTCTAGGAGTAGGAACAGAGGACATGTATCAGGGAAATTTCTTGAAGCTTTACTCAGTCAACTGCTCCCTCTTTCCAGGCTAAGTTGTTTCTATTTCTGCAAAGCAACAGAAATTTGGTAGTCCCCCTACTGAAACATAGAATTACAGAATGGTTTGGGCTGGAAGAGACCTTGAAAGATCACCTAGTTCCAACTCCCGGCCACAGGCAGGGACACCTTCCACTAGACTGGTCCAACATGGCCTTGAACACTGCCAGGGATGGGGCATTCACAGCTTCTCTGGGAAATCTGTTCCACTGCCTCACCACGCTCACAGGGAAGAATTTCTTCCTAATATCTAATCTGAATTTACCCTCTTTCAGCTTAAAGCCGTTACCCCTTGTCCTATCACTACCTACCCTTATAAAAAGTCCCTCATGTTACAGAAACTTTACAGAAACATTACAGAACAGCCTTTGGGCAGTAGCTGGAGAACTTTGAGCTCCTGAAAGCTACATCTCATGTTTCCTGAGGTAACACACACACGTTTTCCCACAGCTACTCTTTTTTTCACAGAGCTCCTTCCTGGCATTATGTGGTTCATGATTCAGACCAGTCTTCAGTCTTGCAGGCATGAATCACTGAAATGGGCCTGGTCATGTTATAATTAGCCAGATTTTCCCCTTGTCCAAATCTTCTGTATCTACATGGTCCAAAACCAGCCAGGTGCAGAAAGAAGAGCCTACCCTTAGCCAGAGCTACTTAATTTACAGTCATGTACCTTTAAAATTAATTATCCATTTGCAGATACAGGTCTTTGTACTCTAATGTTTAGACTTAAAAATTAAAAGAATTCTTTACCAAGCAAGTTTAAGTGATGCTATGGCTCTGCAAGTGCAGTGACACAACCAAAAACAGAAGGAAATAAAACCGAAGTAGTGAAGCGAGTCCCTTCATCTCCTGTGAGAGAAGAGAGGCAAAGCTTAAGGTGTGGATCATTTGCAGATTTAGTTTTGGAGCTCGCTGGGAGGTATTTGGCTACAGCTAAAATGGCTGCCATTGTAAAATCTTGGTTAGATGAGATGCACAGTAGATAAAGTAGTAACCAGTGTCTCCCTTGGAGCACTTTAACAACTGGGTTTGAATTCTTAAGTGGTCTGATTGTACATGTGCAAATGCTTCCATATAAAGGTTAGGCACCCATTGTTATTGCCGTGTCTGTTAAAAAAGATAGCCATATCGGTTGCTAGGAGATGGCAGACTTCTCCTAGAGAAAAATCACTCCTGATAAAAAAAAATGATTTTACATAAAGACCCTCTTAAATATAAATATCTTTGACAGCAGCTATTATTATTCACAGAGTTCCTTCACAACTGAATAAATGGCAGAAAAATATATCTTTGAATACCATTATAACCTAAAGTGTTAAATAGGTTTTTCTCCCTTTTCTCCCTCCCTTTTTTTGTTACTCCCAAGTACTATTTGCTTCCAGCTAAAATTGCTGCCTTTCTTTCTCTATAGACCATTCCACGGAAGAAACATTTGGAAACTGAGCTCAAAAATTGAACTTACTTGTCTTCCCTTCCACCATAAAACAGCTTTGCTTAAAATGGATTGTACAGTAGGATAAACACTTTATTGGGAAGGAACTTGGATGCAAAAAGTGGAGAAAAAAACCTGCAGCAAGTCTTCACAAATGGATGGGTGGGAGAAGGCATGTGGAAGACTGTGCCACATGAGAGCAACCAACCACCCGATTTCATTTCAATAATGTTTGGAATTTTCTTCCTACTGGGGTGGCTGGAAGTACAGCTGCCCTATATTTGTGACCATGTGCCCAGCTTTTAGTGAAAATGACCTTAACAAATAAAACATGAAACAAACGATATACTTGCTGTTTTAAACCTGTGTAGTCAACAAATGAAACAATAACCTTTCCTAATTTAGTGTGCTCAGACTTGCTATTGTGGACATGAGAACTCCCCAGCTGCAGACACAAAGGCACACTGCCTGCACAATACGAGGTTTCAGCAGCTGTGCCTTCCATTGACCAGCACTGGGAGAAATGTAGATTAAATACCAACAATAAGAGATTGATGTTGGAAATATTAGCATGAGAAAGAGTGCACCAAATTCTGAGTGTGTCTTTTTTTTGTGTGGTCGTGATAAAGTTTTGCAGGAATTTTGCATGCACGGAGGAGGTCATGTGTGCCTGTGCATGTGTGTGAAGTGCCTTCGAATCAGGCAGCAGCATGTTTCCTTACACAAATATTGACAGGAATCCTTCAGTTTATTTGGAATTTTCCTGAGAAAGCTGCAACAATACAGTAATACCTCTTCACTACTTTTCACACAGTTGCTTCACTGTTGGCACCAGGAAATCCTTATTGTTTCAATCAATACCACTTGGAGTGATGACATGTTCCTTTTTTTCTTTTAGTGGAGAGACACAGTGCATTTCCTCCCACAAAGTTCTCATGAGAGATTTTTGTGCTGTGCTCTGTAAACCCAACAGCAAATATATATTTGCCAAAGGGCTGAAAGAAGGGGTCACTATTTTCTTCTCTTCCATTTTTCATCCTGATACTTTCTGCTATACTGCTGTACTTTCATATCACAAATGACACCAAGAAAAGCAATGGAACTACTGTCAATGATTATAATGAAACATCTGAGGAATATCTGAAAGATTAGGAGTTGTTCATTTAGTGAAGCTTTGAATTTAACCTTGATGCTGCCTTCCTCCTCCATCTCCTTCCCACTCCTTACACTTGAACAAAAAAACATACAGTAATGCTTTAAATGCATTCTTTAATGCTTTACATTAATTACAAGCTTGATTAAAGTTATTAAGGTAATTTGAATGTAATATGTGTATACCCAACTAATATACTATGATGAATGTTATTATAGCACCATACTTTGCTCTGCAATAAGGTATAGTATACAGCACAGAGAGGTAAGAAATGCCTTCTCTGAAGGCATGTGGAGACGAACTCCCTGTCACTGTGCTAGTGGCAGCAAGAACTAACCCATTTCCATTGCTCAGAGAACAGGCAGGACCCTCTTTCCCTGTTCCCACATACCTAAGGCAATGAAGGAATTCACCACCACAGCACTCCTGTCAGTGTCTGGGGCAAAGTGCAATCTCTTATTGCATTTGTTTGCATAGTGCTATATGTGCACATCACCCAGCACAATGAATAACTGTGCAAAATAAACATTTCTGACTTCAAACTTTTACAACTTAACATATGCCCCTTGAAGAGCTTAATTGCAGCAGCTGCACATTCACTGATCTGCTGAAACTTACGTGTTTTGACATCCTCTCGATTCGTTCTTTTTCTGCCTTGATCAAGTAAATTTGTAGCTTCCAAGTTCATTCAGTGAAGTATTGCAAAGCAAACAGCATTTTGTTCTGAGTCTTTTTTTTCCATTTCTCCTCTCTTTCCATGATTGAGACTTCCTGTTTACCTCTCGAAGACCTTGGCATCAACCTTCAGTCCCAAAATTCCTTTCTGAGCCATCCTGTAACACTTGAGACAGCAAAAACTTGACATCAGCTTTAATGAAGGTGGGATTAAACCCCAAATTTTATTCATTTCACAAGGCTCAAGCCTACACTTTCTTGAATGCATTTTCTTCCCATTGATACTTGAGTGTAAGTGACTACATCATGATCCACATTATTCTGTAGTTAAGGCACAAAAAGCCCTAAAACCATCTCTTCCTATTTTGCTGATGCAAAACCAATGCGGGTAACCAAAGGAAGTAGCAGTAAAGTATATTTTAGTTTCTGAAAAGATGGAGGCATGACATGGAGCATACAAACGGTTAGATTGCCATTTTTTTCAAACTCTGAACTCATTTCTCCGTTTTGAACACAACCAGTTTCAAGAGAAGATCGAAACCACCTAGTTCAAGGAGGAAAAAATCATTATTGATAATTGGACATTGCAACACTATAATAAAACAGTAGAATTTTTCCATTCTGCTAAATTATAAATCTGTCACTATGTACATGCCTGAAACCAGTTATTTTTTAGAACACTTATAATTAACCATTTTATTTGGGGCAAATGCAGGGCCTTATTCCCAAAAACAGTGTTTAAGAGCAAATACCCATATTTGGAAAAAGTAGAGATCATACGCTTTTCCCTGGAAATTCTTCCAAAATAAAGAACTGTGTGAGTGGTAAAATATTATTGTTATGTTGCAAAATTAATCAGGCCCTTCTTAAAAAAAATTCTAAACTGAAAAAAGAATTAAAGCATGCACAGCACTTTGTAAGACTTAAATTCAACAGTGGAAAGCAAATAATAAAGGGAAAAACCCCAATATATCAGGAAAAATACCTACAGCCCTAAAGATTACCTTCACTTTTTTTAATGTACATGAATTAACTGCTGCTTCATATACAGAAGCAGCTTCAGACAATGAAACTGTGACTGTAAAATGCCCTTGAAAGAAAACTTGGTGAGACTTGTTCATGTAAAGCTTGAACAGCTTTTTTCTGAAATTCCTTTAAAAAATAAAGAAAAGAAGAAACAGCTCTAGACATGCAGGAAATACCTGGTTTTGTGTTATAGTCAATCATGAAAATTAGGAAATACATTTTGAAATGTCTTGAACTACAGCCCATTTGACTATGATAGATGTTTGGCTCTTATGTCACAGGTGTTTAACACAGATTCTCTGACTAATAAATGCATGTAGCTGGGTAGGGCACAGCTGGGTGCATGGCTGAGTACAGCACAAAAGTTTCAGAGGGCTAGGGATGGTAAAATTACCTTCAACTTCAGTGGAATAGAACATATTTTACTTAAATAACTGACAAAACACTTCAGATATTTACCCCATCTATCTCATAAAAATCACAACTAATTAGTTGAACTTGATCCAGACTTTTTAAAATTACAATAAAAATAAATAAATCCCCTGAAATCCCCATTTTACTAGCAATAAATAGAGAAAAGTCTGAATTTAAATGCTAGCTTTGACCCCTGCTCCTGGCACAAAGTTAATGTGCAAGAAAAAAAAAGGGAATCCAGTATGTCTTTTATCAAAAGCCAATTCAAAGCTCAATATAAAGTTCAACACTTTTGCAGCATACATTATCATTAAGATGAAATATTTAGTGGCTCTGTATTCCAGTCATCTTTTGACAATAACCTATAACGTCTCCAAGGTGGTGGATGCTGGCGGAAGCTGGAGAACTCAGTCAATTTTTAAAGATATCTCATTTTTCAGGAAGATGGGCTGAAAACTGCTAATTTGTATTAGCATGCCATTCATTAAATTGCATTTCCCATTTTAAAGTCCTAAACAAATCCTACAAACACTAAAAATGTTAGCTGCTTTGAATCTTCTACAGTAGGTTTATAAAACCTTGAAACATTGCCATTAAATAGCCATCTCTGTGTCTAGCCCCAGTGAATGGGTATAACTCTTCGCCCTGCTCCGGACAATAGGAAGTCACATTTTTGGACTTCTAATGCTCTCCAGAGATAAGCTTGTCACAAATTATAGCTACTAATAATGTTTCAGGCTTCCCTATGCGATAGGTGCAAGGTGAACACAAGGTTGGAGTAAAACTAAAGTAGAACTGCTGCTACGCTTTTTTCAGATTAAACCTTACTAATGCTTAATATTTGAATTTAAGCAAATGTTCAAAAAGTAAAGGTCTTCTGTTTATTAAATGAGCATGAAAGTAAAACAGAAACTGGATTGCTAAACATCCTATTGCATTCACATGCAATATGCACATAGAAGTTGACACACTTTGGAAAGCATTTGCCAAGAAAAAGTTTTTAAATGCTTCTTTTTGTTTGAAACCCTACTTAGGGAGTTAATTCACTCCACACATAGGGCAGGAAAAAAAACCCACAACTTCTCCATGTGGTTTCAGAACAGCACTCCAAGCAAAAAGCTTTCTGAGACTTTCAGTATCATCATCATACATTGTGTTACATTTCCATGAGACTTTACCAGCCAAAGAGAATTAGGCAGAATCTGGTACCAAGGGGCAAGATCTTTGAGGAACACTGCTATATTTCATGTCCACTGTTACCAGCCTTGCTTACAAAAAGTGTCTTCTTCATGAGCAGTCCCACTCCCATCAGCAGACTCACTTGTGACAGCCAGCCATAACTGGAGCAGGTGATGGTACAGTCATACGATTGCAGAAGAGTGCAGTGGGGAAGCCTCTGCCTCGAAGAAGCACATGCCAGGTCTCTCTGGATGTGAAGAAGAACATAACCTTGGTTATGTTTGCCAGATCTTCTGATGAGCATTAAGGGCTTGGGCTGAGTGTGGCTCAGCTGCCTCACTCATTCCCTTCCTCTTTCTTTTCTGTAATGCCACAGAGAATAAAACAGCATCTATTTTGTACTTGCCTGAATGGAATGTCATAGATAACTCTTACACATGCCACACTTGAGAAGATAACCATAAATTCTAAGAAAGGATCACTTCTATAGAATCATAGAATAGTTAGGGTTGGAAAAGACCTTAAGATCATCTAGTTCTAACCCCCCTGCCATGGGCAGGGATGCCTCACACTAGACCATGCCACCCAAGGATCTGTCCAAACTGGCCTTGAGCACCGCCAGGGACGGAGTATTCACAACATCCCTGGGCAA
>WYDI02014400.1:0-10461 GCA_009867235.2 Psittacus erithacus
CAGATTCTCCTGGAAGGCATGCTAAGGCACATGAAAAACAAGGTGGTTGGTGACAGCCAGCATGGCTTCACTAAGGGGAAATCCTGCCTGACCAATTTGGTGGTCTTCTATGACGGGGCTACGGAACTGATGGACAGCGGTAGAGCAGCTGACGTCATCTACCTGGACTTGTACAAAGCGTTCAACACTGTCCCACATGACATCCTTGTCTCTGAATTGGAGAGACATCAATTTGATAGGTGTACACTTAGTGTATAAAGAACTGGCTGGATGGCCGCACGCAAAGGGTTGTGGTCAATGGCTCAGTGTCCAGCTGGACATCAGTAATGAGTGGTGTCTCTCAGGGATCGGTGTTGGGACTGGTCTTATTTGACATCTTTGTCAGTGACAGTGTTACGTGTTGTCTTTTGCACCTAAACTTGCAATTTTACGTTAATAGGTATATGCTAGTGCAGAGCTCTTGTTGTTCATACACAATGGAAATGTGAAGGGGAAGAGAAGTTAAGATAGTCTCATGTAACAGATTGTTGTAAAACTTTACAAAAGTAAAAATTTGATTCACGGAAAAAAAAAGGCATAAAACTGCTTTTGGGAAGTGTTTTCTTTCTATCTTTATTGAAAGTTACATTTCTTATTTTGAAGTGGAATTTTTGTGCACTAAAGAAATATATTTTATTGTAAGTGTTACTTTAAAAGACTCATTTCTCAAGCAGTTGGAATTAGATTTTTGTTACAGAGGCAAACGTTTCTGCACATTGCATAATCATTAGATTTGTTTAAAAAAACAATTTCTTGAGCTTGTACAACAAGTTGCATTTCTTTTGTGTATTGGAGGATTTTTAAGTTGTCGTGTCTTCAGAATGAGTGCATGTTCATGTTCTATTGCCTCTGAAATAGTTGGGAAAGTACACTGTTGAAAAATCACTAAACCAGGAAGACCTACTTGTGACATCCACAGTAGTTTAAAATGAAGAGGAAGAATAGTAAACTTTTTTAATAGCTTGCATGCAGGACCAGTTTGCACGTGTACTTGGAGGTGATCATTGATAAGCCAGGCATGGCTTTATGACTGAATTTCTACTATGCAGAGGTTGCAACAGGAAAATGTTATTGGACTAGTCTGTTTTTGGTGTAAAGGGGTGGGGTTTCTGTTTGTCTCCACTGTAGAAAATTGAATGTTTTGTATCTATCAGCCATCATTCTTCTGTACATCCCTGTTGTAGCAGCCACTGCAAGGTGACTATATTCTCCTCTAATCTTCTGGAACAGTTTTTAACATGCCGTTTGCTTTATCAGCATTTTCGCTGCCTGGAAAGCCTAACAAGTGCCTTTACCTATGGTAATTCAGAATCTGCTAGTGAAGTGTGAGCATTTATTGGTGTTACATTTTTCAAGTTGAAGCCAAAATTCATTTGTTGACATATTTCTTGAATGTGCTTTTATTTAATAAAGAAGAAACTATATACTTAGAGGAAATTGTAATCTTTATTTACTGTGATGATGGGAAAATGCAAATGAAGCAGAGAATTTTGTGATTAGTATTTTATAGAGGAGTCATTTACTATAATTATGCTTTTAACCAGTGGGATTATCATGTTCTGTTAACCAGATTCTTTCCTGACTTCTTGTAGGATTCTGAGTAACAACAAGATCTTATTGTTGAAGAACGGCTCTTTCTTTGGACTGAGATCCCTGGAGAGACTGTGAGTAACTGATCAGCCTTGTTCCACCTTCAATTAAAAAGTCCTTGTATTTAAAATATAAACCCAAACATCAGATAATGAAGTTGAGATGTTCTGAACTGTATTGCGCAGTAGAGTTTCTAGGCAGTCATCAATTTAAGAAACAGCATAAGAATGAGTGAACAAGGATGGATGTGGAAAATACAGGAAAGCACTGCCATCAATTTGGAACTAAAATAAACATCCAGTCAAAGACTTGTACTACACTATGTACACTATCACAGTGAAGACTGGTATATGTAATGGTAACACTAATATACCTGACATGTAGTTTAGGTTATTTAACTCATTGGTCTCCAGTACTTCCATTTTAATACTATTCTGATTTTAATTCTGTTCTGTAGTTTAATTATATTCTAAAAAGATTGGACAGCATTTATCACTGTAGCAGACAATGATATTGATAAAGCTCCATGGCCAATATTTTGAAGTAGAGAAGAGGAGTTCAGGAGCAACTAATGCATTAGAGGAGGAAATATTTGGAAACTTCAGTGGAATAAATAGGCAGTATCAGCTATACTGCAATAACACTGCTGTCTGCATATATAGGTCACTTATTTGAGTATAATCATGTGAGCAAGTCTAAAAAGCTGGGTTTTATATCTATATAAAACTTATTTTGCCAGTGCATCTAAAATGTGTAATTATATCATTCGTATCTTACAATATCTCCTGCAGTTTAAGCTAAATTATGTTTATATTGCATTGGGATAATGCCTTCATTATGTAGAGCTGTTGATATAAAGGAGTTGCTACATTCATGAAGGCATGAATATATATGAATGCATTGATGTATTCTACATTGCAAAAAATTGCATATTAAAATCAACTTTAGCTAATATTTTACTATTTATGTGTGAGGTATGCATTTTGTTTATGATTGTGTAATAAAGTGGGTAAGTATATGATACTGAGATATTTGAATAATATAAATGCAATTTAAAAACAAACAATGTATTTCAAGGTCTGGAGCAATCTCTTAAGCACCTTGAAGGGTTAGGATAAAGATAACTCTGAACAGTTATGAAAAGGAATCCTACATTTTCTCTGCATTTAGTTAATATTGGAAGCGATTAAAGGTATGGAATGAAGAACGGTTGTGTATTATTTACTAACTGGTTTAATCTTGGGTGTAATAATGATATGAGGTTTATAAAGGAGTTTACAAATATTTTAGACAAAACAATTTAGCATAGGAGATAGGTTTACAAATTTATTGCAAGAAGGGAAATTAGTACATTAAATTCTGATGTACTGCACATAAATCATCAGTGTTTAGAAACAGAGGAAAACATTTCCTCTGGGTTTTTTTTTTTAGATTTAATTTACACTGGGGAATGAGTACATACTTTAAGAACTTCTACTCATCTAGTTAGAGAAATTCTTCAAACTGAAAAGATATGGCAAACAGTATTGAGAACAGTGAGAAAACAAAAAAATGTCTCATGGGTATAGCCTCAAGTATCATCACCATCTAAACCTTAATTTTATTGTTTTGAATTTTCACAACATTACAGATAAAATGAGTGAGTATAATTGGCTCTGTTTGTAATGCTGTTTGGCCATGGCACTAATACAAAATCTGTAAGTGGTCCTTGAAGCAGAAAATAGAATTCAGGCAATGACAATCTCATCAGATTCAGATGCCCTGTTTCTTGTTGTCTGGTCCCATACACTTATTTTTAATATATCTGAAGTCTGAGTTTCAGTTGGAGTGGCTTACAACAGCTGGAATAGTCTACCAAGAGGTGAGTGTGAATGAACTACATATGGATGAGTGCACTTAACCCTTGGATAAAGGTTTCACCGGCTTTGCCTTTTCCACACAATCTAATTCAGAGCAGTACTTCAGGTACCGCTTAAAATGGAGAATCATCGTGGGCATCAAAATTTACCAGTAAGAACTTTTATTTCTTTTCTGAAAGTAGGTGTAGATAATCCTATGAAGTACAGTAGCAGGAGAATGCAGCTTCCTTTAACATAATAAGTTTACAACATCAGGTGCTTAGCATGCAGGATTACTCATTTAATTTGGCTTTGCACTCCTTGTGGTCCCATTGAGAATGAAAAATTAGTAATGTGTATGACACAGAGGCAAGAATCATGTGTGTCTGTAATTCTTTTGTGGTTACCATGGGTTCATGAGCCAAAAGAGTGTTTGCTTACATGGAAAGTGAAATCATTCATTGTCAGGCTTGAAAACTTCAGAGGAGAAGAAAAATCTCTGGTGGAACTGAATGACTTGTAAATTCTGTCACTTTACTATCCTGGAAATGCTCAAAAGCTCTTTTTGAGCAAGGAACATTTTGAAGCCCTACTCCAATATGCTAGTGACACCTTTGTCCTTATTTTGTTTTTCAATGCATGTCACAACAAGAATTAGATTACAGATGTGTGTAGTCAGCAAGTTCTGGTGATTTCTCAACAGCATGTTACACAAGCAAGAGACTTCACTGAGCAGTTGCTTCGAACAAGGGCTCCTCATTTTATGCAACTTTAATCAAGGAAACTGAGAAATATAAGTTGTTTGCATCTTAACTGTCCATTTTAAGAGTAAGACAATCAATTTCTCTAAAGCAAAGACTACTGTAGAACTCTTTAATCATATAATGTATAATATAGTGCATTATATATACTATATATATAATATAGTGCAATATATATATAGTATATATATAAAATGCATCTTTTTTCAAAATGTAGTTGGACCTGATTTGTATTTATTTCTGCAAAATTCTCAGAAAATTGCCTTTTTTTTTTTTCAGGTTTCTATTTCAGATTGCCTTAAATTCTGTTACTGCTATAAAAGGAAATATAATACTGGTTTTTTAGAGGTACAACCACCCAGCCAGGAAAAAAGATGTTTGGGTATACAATTATTTCCTTTTTAGTAATAGACAGATAATCCTATATTTGCTAATGCCCTATTAATAATGAAACATATAATTCTGTCAGAAAACTGTATAAATAATAGTGATCAAAATAAATGCATTTATGAAATTTTAGTGTTTTTACTGGGCAGTTTGCAAAAGTGCCTTGGAAAACACTGACTCACAAAAGGTGCTTTTTCTTTATTTTGCCTGTGTGTGGACAGTAACTCATGAGTGTTCTACAGAGATGGAAATCTCTTGCTCCTTAGTTTGAGTTTTCTGAAACTAGGAATTGCTGCCTTTTTCTGGTTTGGAAAGGCTGAGTCACAAATGTGTTATGTCATCTGGATCATAGTGCAATTCTGTGCCACTGGGCTTACTTTATAGTACTAACAAGAGGCATTAAAAAGGGTGTATAATTTGCAAGAATAAAAGATTCTGTAAACAGGTTTTGTATGGTGCTTGGTTATATCGGCCTTGATTTGGAATAAAACAGGAATGTAGGTAAGAAAATAAACTTTTTTGAAGCAAGTGTGGTAAGGAAACTTTTGGCTAAAATATGAAGAGCTTTGTGTCAATTCACCAAAAGAGATCTGCAGACCATAAATTCTAGATTACAGTGAGCACCTTGGACCCATTTCTGTGATACACTCTGTGGAGATGGCTCCACATTCAGGAGGCTGAGAGCTCAGTTTGGATCTGCAGCTTGGGGTAAAGACTTCACAGCTTGCAGTGGTTTCAGTTACACTGTTTTTCCTGTTCGTAGTCGGTGTCTTATTTTACTGGGAGGTGCATTGAGCTGAGCAAGACAGCCTCAGTTATCATAGACATTTGAATAAGCTTTTCGTATACTCTGGGTACCTTAAAAGAAAGGCAAAGTGGGGTTTCAAAGTGGTGAAATAGTGAGGTAGTCCTTTCAAGTAAGTCTCTGCAATCCAGAAGCTGACATTTAGTTAAAAAAGTTTGGAGGATCTGAACAGCTCTAAAATTGACTCTATAATTTGATAGCATAGTTATCCCATAAAGTGGAACAGTACATTAAATAGAAAATCTGTGACTTAATTTACTTTATTAAATTATTATCTATTTGTTTATTTTTAACTCATGGGCAGTGGGGCTAGCCATTGCTATTACCCAAGGAATCATAGGCTAGTACTGATAACTAAATTACCAGAAGATACCTTATTATGGCAGTATATGGTGTGGACCCTTTTTCAAAGACATTGCAGTCTCTGGATAGTGTGCAGCAAAGTAATATCATTACTAACAGTTGTGGCAAATCTTTTTATGCTTGAGAATATTTGGTCAGTCAGGGTCCGCATGATGCTTCTGGAGTCAAGGACTCATGTTGTTGGTCCAGGTGCTTCAGCTGTGCTGGACGTGAACTTAAGATCTATTCTAGGAGATGAATCTCATCCAGATGTCAGATGGCAAAATCAGTATGTCTGAGCTATTACCCACACTACTAGTTTTCTTACCTTCTATAGCAACAGTTCCATCACAATTGCTTGTGATGCAACAGTAACCCCCGTCCCGCACTAACTCCTCTAGCTGGAGGCAACCTGTTGTGGCTTCTTCACTGTTGTCTTGTTCTTAATGAAGATGATCCTTTACTTGGTATTTTCTGAAGTGGATACCTGATGTTTCTGTTTCTCTCTTTCACAACCAAATATACTTTTTCATTAAGATTATAGGAGCATAATTGCTTCTGAGACTGCTATCCCTGTGGCTGAAACTCTTCAATGAATTCAGAAGCTATTGGGAGGGAAACAGCAAATAAAAATAAACATACACAAACAGACTGTGACTGCATAAGCAGCGTTTCCTTGGGAAATCAGGGTGGAAGAGCACTAAGCAAGATTACGCGTATTTTTCACAGTTGACCCAGAAGGAAAGCATGCAAGGCGCTAATAATTTGACTTTGACTGCTTTACAGAAAATTACTGTTATGTTTTCACAGTATTCCTAGGTATGTTTCTATTTGCAGTATTCCTAGATGTGTTTCTAGTTAAAGGAAAATAATACCAAAGTATTTGTAAGATTTTAGCATTGAATGTATTTTTAATTTTTTTAGCTGTGTAAATTAGTCTTACTTAATCACCTGTCACTTAGATTGTGTGAGCTTTTATTAAGTGTTGCTGTATTGTAAAGTTCCCAACTGTGTGGCAGTGCCATGCAGTCACATTGTCCTCAGTTATTATTAGGTAAGATTGTGTAAAAGATACTTTCAGTAGATTTCACTATGACATTCTGCAGCTATGTATTGTGTTGTGCAATTGAAGTAATAACACATTAACTTGAGGGAATGAAAGGGCTGGAAAGACAACCACAACAAATTAGGCCATAGAAAAAACATGTTAAACAGCTGGTATAAAAATACGGTATTTAGATGTTCTTTAGCAAAACTCAAGTGATGAAAGGGTAAAATACAAAGGGTTTACGTTCTGATATACGAGTGTGCTTCTTTAAACATACAATTTACATTCTCTAAATTGCCTGTCACTTAGTTTCTTTTCCTGCCTATATTTTTGAAATGTACATGCACACACATGAAGAAACAGAGATGTTTTTCCTAGGCACTGTGAAGGGTTGTAAATATGCGTAAAGGAGTTGCTAAACAATTTTATTTTCAACATGTGTGTATGCTATCTTTAAAGTTAGAAACATCACTAATTAAATTTAGAATTATGTGTTCTTTTTTTGGATTGTTGTAAAAATAAAAAAATCTAGCTATTATGACCTAATAGTATTTCAAAATGACAGCCAGGATCCAGTTGTACCGCTTGCAGCTAAGGAGTGTGCCTCTAACATCATGCATGGACATTTAACAGAAAATAGATTGATAATCTTGGAGACCTCAGTGACCATGTTAATTCATTTCAAATGCCGTGTTTACTGAAAATCTGTGGTGCTACTCAGGGAAAGGGCAATTTTAAAACCTGTTTCTTAGAGCTGTTTGATTTGTGAGTAATTACAGCATGACTGAAACTATTCAGTTTTATCTAGTTTGGAAAAAATATGGAGAAAGAAAAATCAGTGCAAGCTTCTTTCAAGTATCTGCAGTTTTCCTGACATTTTTTCTTGTATTTAAAATCCCACATGGATTTAGTAAATTCTCTAGACCTAGTTGATAATGGTGACAAATGGGTTCTTTGTTGAAATTCACCCTAAGTGTTCTCAAAGAAAAAAAATACAAATGCTCCAACCAGTATTTTTCCTTGTCTAGTAATATGTCCAGGAGTCCTGGGGAGATGTAAGCAACTTTTCCTGTAAGATTTCTTGTTATTTTGAAGTCATTTACAAAACTCTTGTTATGCTGCATTACTATTGAGGATATTCCAGTAGGTGAGGATGGATGGGAATAGTTATGGAAAATGATTTTTCTCCTGGAGCGAGACTTGACTTTGTGCACATTCTTTAAACTAGACTGAAAACTCATATTCCTCTGATGCATGTTGAACTTTGAGTTACCCTTTTGGTTTCAGTGCCAGATTAAGAGATTGTCTTTCTAATTACAATGATGTTGGTGTTAGCACAAAGCAGGATAGTTCTCTTTGCCTCTTCTAGATACAGCTAATCTAGCTTGTGGGTTTTTGGTTGATGTTAAATGAGCTTGCCTGCAATGTATTTGTACTAAGGCAGTGATAAATATTGAGTTCAAAAAGGAAAACTCTGAAAATTCATGAATTAGCCAAGTTACGGTCTGTGTTCTTCCAGAGATACATCTACTGCAAGTAACAATTTTGAAGAGTTAAAGCTGCTCAGGAAATAGAGCTTTACAAATACAGGAAGGGGGAAAAAAAAAAAAGCTATGAATATATGTCAGGTAGCAGACAGATCAGAAAGAGGGAAGAAAATATTTACCCATATAATAATTATTTTTTTACCTAAAATTAGAATAACTTTTTGTGAAATGAATGTTGAGGCTTATCCTGGAGCATCACAGAACCGATTTCTACCAAGAAAATTAGTGCTAAGCTGGTAAACTGGGCTGTATTTTTCAGAGTTTAATGCATACAGATGCTTAGCCATCCCATATTTTTTGCTGATCATGAATGCCATGGTCAGATACTGAAAGATATTTTTGTCTGGGTTTATACCATATCCCTAGGTGAGGACCAGATTTCTTACCTGTCCTGGGGCTCTTTCTGCAATCACCATTGCCGGTCTTCCTTTGTGATGATAACAGCCTGGATGCTCAGGGATTTTGCATCCCTCTGATGCGTGGCCACCTGCCATTGTGGTAATTTTGGTCATGTCACTTAGTAATGCCAATATTATGTTTATTCTGATGCAGCCAGAAGATAGAGACATCCAATTAAATGAATGTCTTTAAATGTCTAACTTAATTTCTCTATCAATGAAGTTTATAACATTTAAATGAATTATTGCTAAATAATTAAATGCATGTCATAAAAAAGTGGTTGGTTTTTTTTTCATAAAATCCATTTAGTTTCACAAAATCCAATTTCTATAAAACCATTTTAATACCTTGCAGTTTCAGTGACATGGATTGGTGAGATAGAATGGTGTAAATCTGGTATCAGACTGAAAGGAGATATTAAATGATCCTTGTAGTGCCAGAATATCTTCAGTTCCTCACTTTGAAGATTTATTTTTTTTAGCGTCCATTATGGATTCCTCATTAACATTTAAAACATTTGAGTTATTTTGTAAATAATGCAAATACACAGATTTATTTATTTATTACAAATAAAATGTAATGTTGTGATGAAAAGTTGCCCCTATCACCTTACTTAGCTAAAATTATCTTATTCATAGTGGGTGATTTCCAACTAACTGTTTAATTTGGACAGCTTTACAGCTTGGCAGTATTTATTTCTTGACAGATTCCTTTTGTCATTATTTGATCCTGGAAGATGGGATCCAACTAAGAGTACTTTTTAGCTAGTATGTCTTTTACTTAAAGGAATTAACCCTTCTTATTCAAAAAGGTGTTTGTGTAAATGGGGAATTATATGCATGTTGTAGCAAATGTGTAACAGTCAAGTGATAGAATACTTATTGATGTTGAACAAAAGAGTCTTTTGAAAGAAGAAAATCATTGGAAAGGGGAGGTTTTATTTCAGATGAGTGATTGAAAATCAGACACTCTCTTCTTTTAGATTTTGCCGTGAATTTTTTTTTAATGGGTAAAAGCTGTAGCTGTCCTATCGAATGTGAGGGGTTTTTTTGGTTTTTTGTTTTCTTTTCTGTAAGCAATATTACATTAGAAAGATGCCAAGCAAGACTGACTGTAATGAACTAAATCCTGACCCAGCACTAGGAATTCGAGTTTGCAGAATTGATATTCCCCTTCTTCTAGTACTGTCATTGCAACCAATATGCACATGTATATTTTCTGGATTCAGTGTTTTAAGTATAAAATAAGAGAGATCCATGGATGCCCTGATTACTGTAGCTTGATGAAAATGCCTGCCTGGTTGCGTAAGCATCAAGAGGCAACAGCAGACGTGGAGGATCCTTTGAAAACATGAAACAGAAAACTGGACTTTGAAAAACCGCTGTTGGTCATAAAAGAGTGCAAGGTGAAATGTGTTTCCAAGTAACTGTCATTTGACTACAGGCAGTATTTTAATGAATTGTGCAGTAGGAGGATATCTAATCTGCATTGTTGCATCGAAATTTTGAGAAAGCATGGAAAGAGAAACAGAGACAGGATCAATGTCACAAGTCAAACTGGGTAAACAATGAAAAACTAGCTTTTCATTTTAATTCTGGAGTCCTCCATGGATCTCTAGATTACATCATATGACTAACAACATTTCTTGTTTAGTAATTGAAATGCTGTGTATGTGCATTTTTTTGATGCCACTCCTCCCACCCAA
>WYDI02014402.1:9813-42975 GCA_009867235.2 Psittacus erithacus
TGGCCATGATGTGCTGTGGTATGGAATACCTCTTTGGTTAGTTTGGGTCAGGTGTCCTGTCTCTGCTTCCTCCCAGCCTCCTCTCCTCCCTGGCAGAGCATGAGGCTCAGAAAGTCCTTGGTCAGTCTAAAGATTACTGAGCAACAACTGAAAACATCGGTGTCATTAGTGTTGTGCTCAGGCTGAAAGTCAGAAACACAGCACTACACCAGCTAAGAAGGAGAAAAATGACTGCTACTGCTGAACCCAGGACAGTGCATAAGCCATACAGAGATACAGTCTGTAGTCAAGACAAAGGTTTATTCTCAGGACTTTCAATGGCATCTAACTGTGCAAAAAGGGTAAACCCACAGAAGTGGCCAGACATTACTTAATTTAGATTTAACTCCCCCGTAAATCCAGATCAGTACATTATGTATGTATGAATTTTCACATTACATTTCAGAAGCAAACCTCAAACTGTATGTTATTCATATTCGGAACTAAGCTACACTTCAAATTACACCAGCCATAGTCACAGCACAATTTCTGATAACCACCTGTGAGAGCTTTTAGTCTCCCTTTCTCTCTCTCCATAGTGCTTCTCCACTTGTACTGTGGTCCTATCTAGAATGAAATAAGTGAAGAATGCATTTCTGATTTTTCCTCTTTGTGCCACTGTTCCTTTTCAGTGAAATGAGGAATAAAAGAGTTGGTAGCTATATATCTTCTCTAGAACTAGACCCTTTCATAGCAAGAAGACAGAGCAGAGAGTTTCAGTTGGCTAATATGCATCACTGAACTGCATCATTGCAGTGATGAATAATCTTTTATGACTACTTTAGACCTTGCACAGTAGTTGTTTGCTATACAATTTGCATCCAAAATGAAAACCAAAACTATAGGAACACTCTAGGAACAGCAAGATGCTGAACAAAACCAGGAAGAGTCAAACAAATAATGAACACTTATTTGCTCTATTTAATGGATTTAAAAAGGAACGTGTTTTCCTTTACTTACAAAATACTTTAGGAATTCCTAAAGACTGGCAAGTTTAAATTTTTATTCCCTTGACAACTCACTAGTGATTAGTGTGTTTCAGAGAAGGATCAAGCTGTAACCTAACCAGCATCAGATTTCAGAAGGTTCTCATTAAACAGAAAGTATTTTGGATTTGATCTAAATTAGCAGTAAGAAAAAATAAATGCAATTTAAGGTATATGAGAGACCAAATGATGGGAATCTGACCGAGGAGCTGACAATCCTTACACACAAAAAAAAGATTGGTAGGAATATGTGGTTACAGAAATGTTGAACAGCAGTTATCTTCCTTTGTGCATCAAACAACTTCCATGCCTGCCCAAGTCCAATACTCTCTGACTAGGTTCTGTTAAATATTCTGCACAAGGAGGGTTTAACACCAAATGTACTTATTTGCAGATATTTGATGTTACATGGGATTTTGATTTAGCAGAGTGATACAGCAACACATTGAAATCACAATATAAGCACAATATAGCAGTTACAACATACAGTTCAATCACAATGCAGTTGTGATTATCCGGTTCCCTTTACTTTGAGATAGGCTCAGGGTGGAGTTTGTTTTGAGTTTGGTTTTAGGTTTTGGGTTTTTTTTGTTTGCTTGTTTGGTTTTCCTCTGGGGTGGCGAGGTACTTCCCTTAATCTCACTGACTCTCAACCACACCTTCCTCTTCCCATCTTCCCCTTCCTTTCATTTACCTCCTTCTTTCTCACCCACCTTTCCACCTTTAATTGCAATCTCAACAACCTGCAGAGAGGAAGAGAGAGCAGCTCCACATAGTTTGTATAGACTTCAGCCAGGTGCTACTCAGCTATTGGCATATACATCAGAATCACTTTGAAACCCTCTCAAATATCCCAGGAAAATACAGCTATACCTTATGAGCAGCCAGCCCAGGACAGAGACAGGACAGGCACTTGGATGATCAGTACCCCATACTGGATGTGCATCATCACCCTTCAATCTCCAACATGGACACATTCCACCTGCATTGCAACCAGCCTTTCACACATTGTGATGCACTTCTAAAGTCATATAAATGGGACCTTTTGATATAAATATAAAATATATAAATATATATTATGATGAGACTGAAATAAAATGAGAAGGAGTCAAGCATTATACTGTGAGTTTCTGTCTGCTTAGGGTTAGGCTAGTTCAGGCTGTGCCTAAAGGCAATGTAATACCTCTTTAAAAATGGTGCCAGTGGACAGACTATTCACTTCCTGTCTGCCCTATATCCTGATTTAGGATATTTGCAAAATAGTCACATAGCAATATATTACACAAATTAAAACTTCTACTAAATAATTGCAATAACATCATGCCCCTCATCAGTCACATGTGTATTATTGTAATAAGCTGTGCTTTCACAGCAAAAATTAAACAACATTCAAGCTAATTAGCTCTCTAATAGGAAATCCAGTTCTAAACTACAAACCCTTCCCCTCTTTGCAACATGCCATAACTGACACACTATAACAGCCAAATGTCAAGAAATTTTGAAGAGCTTCAGAAAACACTTTAACACCTCTCAACTCCATGTCATCTTACTTGCATATTGTGAAACTCTATATTTATATAATAACTAAACTTTATATATAGGGCAGGTCGGATAAGGCCTTGAGCAACCTGGTCTAGTGTGAGGTGTCCCTGTCAGTGGCAGGCAGGTTGGAATTAGATGATCTCTAAAGTCCCTTACAACCCTAAACTTTCTATGATTCTATGATACTGTGTACACATCTAACAAATTAACTCAATAGAACAAGATTTCAGTAGTTTAGCTTAATTCAGTTTGCATCACAGCGTAGCTTTCTGTTTGCAATTGTATGTTTTATAGATAAGGTGCAAGCATTTATCAACAACAAAGATAATAATAATAATGATAATAATAATAATACTAATAATAATAATAGTAATGTGGTACCTACTTAAATTTTCCAAGCACAATCCCTTGTCATTTTAAAATGACAAGTAACCAAAAGACTTCTAGGCAGCTCAAGAATCATACTTCAGAGAATCCACATCTAGCATGCCCCATATAGCAAACTCTCTCCCAAGGACAAGTTTCTCCAGATTGAGGACAATGACATCAATTTTTACCATGCACAAACATTTGTCTGGGACTTCTACTCAATAGTCACATGATGGACAATCTATGTCTCAATCTACGAGAGATTAGGGACTCTCCCTCAGGAACTGCAGCAACAGGACAAGGGGTAGCGGGTTTAAACTTAAACAAGAGAAGTTCAGTTTAGATATAAGGAAGATGTTCTTCCCTGTGAGCGTAGTGAAGCACTGGCACAGGCTATCCAGGGAAGCTGTGGCTGCCCCATCCCTGGCAGTGTTCAAGGCCGAGTTGGACATGGTCACCCTTGGGCAACATGATCTAGTGTGGAGCATCACTGCCATATCAGGTTAAACAAGTAACAAAGTCATAGAATCATAGAGTCCTTTTAAAGTCCTTTAAAATACAAAGCCATGGAATCATTCTGAGGCCAAGAAGATGGTAGCTTCCTTGCGGAGAAGGAGGTGAATTCATTACTCCCTATGCATTAGAAGAATGAAAACATTGCCAATATTGATAATTGAGCTTCACACTGGAAAATGTAGCCCCCTGAAAATGTGGTGGATTACTTCAAGTGCTGTCTCCTGCTCCCCGTGATCAAAGTGACAAAGCTGCATAGTGGTAGCCAGAGTGTTCCACACTTTTCCTTTCTAAGGGCTACTTAACTTACTTGTTATTTAAGAAGAAAAAAATCATATCCCACAAGACTAACCTTCATTAGTCCCTTCTGAAAACTTTTTCCAGTGCAGTTAGCAGCTTTTATAAATTCTTTCACCTCTGCGCTGTACTTATCCCATGCAGCTCCATACAGCCTCTGGTCTTAGAGTTGCACAAGCTTCTTAAAATTGCCTCAGTTCATGTACAGCACTTTTTATGTTTGTATTTTTGTACTTGAAGTTAATGCATTTTCCTCATTACTGTTACACAGCTGTTTCCCCAGCTTGTCATTAAAGTATTAACTCATTAAAGAGTTGTCTGGACACCATCTGAGGACATTAGAAGTGCAGAAATTCCAACCCATTTCAGTCCGGCTAAAAATAGCTAAATAACTTGTAAAACTAAATTCCTTGAGCGTGAACTAAAATATTCAGCTCCCAAATGCCTTTTCAGCTGGATTTCATGAATATCACATCAGTATGTCAGTAAAAAAACACTTCTCCACAAGACTTCCTTTACAAAAGCAATTTCTTTTTTAAGCCGTAAAAATCAGAATGCATTAAGAAATTCCACTAGTATATATCCACTAATATGCTATAGATAAGACATTAAGACCATCATAAGTACTTTAAAAGTCTGTCTGCAAAACCTGCAACAACAAAAATATTCAGAAAACTTCACACCAAATCAAAAAAGAATGGTACCAAAATCAGTGAGTACTGTAGGGTGTTGGAATTAGCCAGCAAGTCTGAAGGATAAGAATCTGAAATAAATATTTGAAATGGTCTTAGTACAATGTGTTTTCAAGTACATCTTATCTCAGATTTAAAGTTTATTCCTTTAGTGTAAAGTATGTTACATTCTTTTTTATATTTTATTGCTTATATTATCACATCATACTATAACGTAGTTCTGTTCACTGCTGAAAGTGCTACTGATTTAAAGACAGCTTTGCAAGAGTTGCTGCGTTTATATTACTCAGTGTATAATCAATATAAATATTGCCATCTCCTGTAGCAGATGAAAAATTCAGTTCCTAAGTTTCCAATTAACAGGAAGCTCTCGTTTTGGACTTACCTGAAAAAGCCAGTGAGAAAGCTGTGGATTAAAATCACATGAAATAACACTTTCAGTGACAAATCAGATGTGATGACACAAGCATTCCATTATTTGGTAGAAGATTATGCTGAATCAGTAACTTAGAAAAACTTGGGCTCTCATAAAGAAATTAGGTTTTCAGACCTTTTCCCATTTCTGCTGTGTCTTCACAGGGGGAAAATTTTGGGGCTTAGAATTCCCTCTGACCGCAATTTGTTCCAAATTCCTAGTGAGTCAAAATGCTGTATTCGTGTTTGAATAATCGTGAGCTATCTACTCTGATACGTGAATGTCATGTCTTGGATATACCTCTGACAAAGTTGATGTCATTCGTTTAAGTCATCTAAAACAAATGGTATTTAGTGGCATCAACAGAAATAGTCAGGAATTCCACAGAAGTTGCAATTTGCCACAATTCTTAATACCATGCATTTAAACTGAGTTTCAGTGTGTGTGGATAAATATATAACCAAAGTACTTGGGTGGAAGTTCAATCTAGCTAATTTTACAGAATATGGCAACAGAGAAAGTGAGAGAGTAAGACAATAGACAGTGGGCATGCAGCATCTGCAATGCACATGAGGTACCAGGAAGCTGCATGCAAAGTAAGGCCAAATTAAATCACCTAAAGCATTTTGATTCGAATTCAGCACACCAGAGTGTTGGCTTTTCTGTAAGAAGAAAACAATTGACATTTTCTCCTGATAAAGGTCAAAATTTTAATTTCAATTTGAGAACAAAAAGATTTGAAATACTGAAAATTCCAGTCAGAAAAAAACCCCAAGGCTTTTAATTCACACTGCATATAAAACCCAAATAAATAAGTTGCTATAGAACTGATCCAGTGCTTATAAAACATTGTGAATGCTGCCTTTTTTAATTCCTGGATACATTAACAGCTCCAAAATATGTGACCTATGAAAAAAGAAAAAAAAAAAAGCATGTAACAGGGTCAGAAGGCAGGAGAAGAATCTGAACATGAAGCAGGCTTGTGACTTTGATTATAGGAAACTAACCATACATATCAAGCAGTTCTGTACACACTGCTGCTACGGCCTTTAGGCATCTTCTGTCACAAATATTGGTGAGGAGTAAGTGGAAGCAAACTGCGAGGAAATAAGCATACAGATTCAAAGATAGTCCACAACTGCCATTATTTTGTTATTTGCTAATTTATCAAATCTACTAATTTCCTTGCGCACTCATAAGAGCTATTACGTTATACATTAGTTAACTGGAGGTAGTACCAGTTGGCGCAGCAATGAAAAACCCATGGGCTTTGAGCTGAAAATCTGAGCACCTGAGAGTTTCAGTGAGGAAATAACCTCGTTATTTCTACTTCAAACAGCAAATGAAGCTGGTTTTTATCTCATTTCAAAATCGTGCTCTCAAAGCCAAAACCCAGAAAGCAACAACCAGGATTGTGCACTAGCTCTCTTATAAACCATGACATCAACAACAAATATGAACAAAATACACTTTCTAATACAACATATTCCCTCATGTTTTGGACGTGAACTTCATCGTAAGAAGGGGACAGAACCGCTCTGTGGCACTGAAAGTACTACAGGCATCTTTCCTAATTTTGTTTTTCTTTTGGGAAATTTTTTATGATAGTAAAGGCTAATATTTTTTCCCACACATTGATGTAGCTGTGATTACAAATGGACCATTGGAAAGACACACATAGCTGATTTCTCAGGGTTTTGTATTCTTTGTGGGTAATGGCCCTTCACAATTATTTTCTTGGCATCAAATAATGATGTAATGATAGACATGAGCAAACCTCTTTCAGTTCAACAAATCTCCACAAAAATTGTTTTCTCCCATCTCAGAAAAATCCTCCAAGTTTTAGCATTAAGTGCCAGAATAATATGACAACTACTTACTCCTAACACATAAACTGACTTCCGGTTTTGATTGAACCTTCCTAAAGAAGAGAATTTTTCCTTGCTGAGCTGTTCACCCTGGAAGGCAGGGGGAATCTGAGGAAATAACCTAGCTATAGGAAAGTCTTAGCATACTGCCATCAATAGATTAAAATCTATGTGCATGTGTTTTGGGATTGAGAAAAAATACGCACACTGTTCACTTACTTTGGACTGACAGTGATTAAAATAGATTTTTTTCTTTTGTTGTTATCCAGAGACTTCTATTTCTTATGTTTATGCTGATAGAATAATTCTACTTGGATTAAAAAAAAAAATCAAAATTAAAGTTGAAAACTAAATTTAAAAATAAAATAATATAATGAAAAAAATAACTAAAAAAAGAAAAATAAAATAAAGTAGTGAAAATAAAAATTAAAAATAAAATTAAAAAAACCCCAAACAAATAAAAAATGAATAAAATAAAATAAAAACACTATAGGTACCAGAAGTTAGTTCTCAGCTAGTTTTTCTTGGGCTACTATATTTTTAACAGGTCACAGATGGAGAAGAAAGGTAGGAACACGTCACATAATCAGGCATCTTGGCTTCTTGAAAGATTAGAAGTGAATCCTAGGTCACTTTTTCCTAAATACAGACACTAGTTAAAAAAACAATCCAAACATTTTAGAAAGTCTTGTAACCTTTGAGTCAGTGGCATGTGGTATTAGACTCTAGCCTTTACGATAAACTAATATGAATCAGTATTTTAAGGGACTGTGTTTAATTAATCAGTAAATTATTCACATAATCATGAACAGCTGCTATGTAGGCTTCAAGACATGATCCATGATATTTATAGAACTATTATGCCTAGTCCTGTTTAAACAGCTGGTAAACACTGCAATTGAAATGACTATTAGAAAGCCACAAAAAAAGACTGCATGTAGGAACCCTAGTCTCAGCCTCTCCCAAAATACAAATGTCTCATTCACCTACATTCTTGTAAATATTATCAAGAGCATGCTTTTTTAGTTTTGAGTAACAGCTATAACAATATTGCTAAATCAGAATGTTTTTTAACTTTTAATTCAGAACAGACACAGATGATACAGCACAAGTAATTCACCTCTTAAGAAGCATTAAAATTAGGACATAAAAAGGCTTTTGATGAATGAAACTTGTAATACCGTTAGCAGCTGTGTTCTGCTTTCATTCTATAAGGATGACTCTCAGATACTGAGCTAATAAAACAGATTATATGCTATCTGTTTATCCTTCAATTTGAAGACTGTAAAACTTCAAAGCTATCACTGTCTCATTCAAGTTTTCTTCATTTTGAGCGTGTGTTAATAGATAAAATATGGTTTTGTGTGTTTAGAAGTATTTTCTTAATGTTTTATTTTTTAATATTGGTCAATCTGATTTCTAGATTTTACCTTGTAGATTGGCTATATAATGCTTTAATATTACAAATATATTATTTGATTTCAAATGACATTCAGCTTTTGATGTGTCAAATGCAGATAGCTATGATTCTGAGCCATTATTTGATCAGATGACTGTTTTTCACAGGACAAAAGTAATTGTTTATTTCATTAAAGTTAAAAAAATTCCAAAGTAGCTATTTTCTTTTCTCTATTTTTTTTAATCTTTCATTTTTATTTTTTAAATCAAATGAAGATGTGAGTTGTGAGAAATGAATCAAAACAAGGCTTCAGTCTTAACACATGCTCTGCCAACGTAATAGAGCGTAGAGGGGGGGAAGTAAAGAGAGTCATACCAATTCCCCTTTTGAAAAGTTCTTAAAAGATTGTTGACCAATTTATATAACACTTTAATATAATATAAAATTATGACAAATTGTTGGAATTCTGAAATTTTCGTACTTATCTTAGTATCTTTACAATCATTTTTACAGAAAATGCCTGTGATCTCACTGAATAAAGATGCTTACTCTTGCAGAACTGTCCAAATGTCACCATGAAAATGTTCCTGGTAAGTAAACTAGAATCATTTAAATGCAGCAGAGCTAACTGCTGTAGCACTTAAAGGTTCACAGACCGGATGTTGTAAATGAAACAGAAACAGAACCCTTGGTAATCCTTTACATAACATTATATCTATTTATTTGCCTTAAGACAGAGCTTATTCTGTGTTCTGCTACATCTTACACCAAACCTGTCTTTTTTGTACTACTATGGGGTTAGTACTATTGACGTTGATGAATGAAGAGCAAAAAACCCACATAAAATAGTCCTGCCCACTCTTGTTTCAAGATTTCTTTCCACTGCAGTAAATTCCTGTGTTTTCAGTTTCTTGAACACAGTCATTTGTTTTCATTTGATAAATCAATTTAAAGCTTCTTCACATTCAAAACTAAATCAAACACTGTAATCAATTCTGATCCATGCCCAGATTTTGCCATCTTTCATCACGCTAAGCAATATATATCTAAACTAATTTCCACAGATATAAGTCAAGGGGCAGAGTACAGTCTTTAGAGATTAGCACACTTAATTTCTGTCAAGAATATCAAATGTTCTGACTCTTTTTTTTTAGCCCTGTTTTGAACATTTAGAGCCAGATTTATGCTAAATGATTACAGACTCAGGCTGGGGTAAATTTGATACAAAATCATTTTCAGAACTCTCTACTTTTCAGTCAAACAACATAGCCTCCAAATGTAGTAGAGAATCATTTCAGTAAAAGAACATGCATACATACCAGCTGCAAGTATTTAACCTCAAAATAGCAAAAGAGAATTTGCTTATTTGACAACAGAAACAGTCAGCGTGTAATGCAAACAGTACAACCCTAAAGATAACTCCCAAGTCTGAGTGGGATACACCCCAAGACCTCCCAAAATGAAATCTGCATCCACAACTACATTTACAAAGGTAGATACAGGAACAATTGCTGATATGTTCCAATCAGTTCTCAGGCAAAAACAACCCTTGCACTTTAACATTTTAATATCCTGCTTTCTTTATTGGAAGGAAGCTACACGAGGGTTAAGAAAGAATGAGTTGAGCAAGTGTGCACTGTACACACCCAACATATCCTTTGTCAGTTCTTGCGTCTTTTCTCTGTAGACAGGAAAAGGAATATTCCCCAACTTAGTAGGATTTCAAGTAGTATCAGTGTTATCTGTGTATTGTACATCCTGCTGAAGGCATATGAAAGAGAGCAACAAACATTTGTTACACTGATCAAAAATAAAACTGCCAGGTCACTAATTTTCTTAATCCATTCATACTCTCTTCTCCTCCATTTCCTGGGGTTTGTTTCTAAGCAGCAGAAAGTGCAGAGTTTAGGCCCAAAGTTTTACTCCTTAAAGTGTCCAGTGACCAGTCACTGCAAAGTTACAAGAAACAAAGCAATTTGCAATACAGCTACCGATTCAACCATCTCCAAAGCTAGAGTACAATTAGCCTGAATCCCTCCCTGTGATGTGACTCTCATCTTCAGAGGCACATCACCTCTAATAAATATGGGCACACTACTCTCTCAACTGCCAAGATAGGTAAAGCAATCCAAACTTGAAACAGATTCTTTGGATAAGATGGATAAGGGGAGACTGAGGCTTGAATTTACTTTAATTCCATCTTGCTCCTTGTTTACTTCTACTTATGCAGTCCACCATTAAAGACTTGGCATTATCTCAGCTAAGTCTCTTGGCAGAATATCAGCAAAGTCTGAAAGCTGATCCAAACTATGCTTATACCAAAAAAAAACCAAAAAACATTTCAGAAGCCAAGAGGTGCTAATAAAAGAGGGAGTCTTTTCATATCATGATTTGGAACAGCATTAGGATTCCCAAAAGCTTGGCACCTAAATGTTTATCTTGATCCATCTGTGGTGTTTCATTTTTTCCTCAAATTTAAGAAGCAGAACTGAAAATAGTGTTGAAGCAGTTCTAGCGACAATGTCTTCTCATTTTTTTCCATCAAGTCTAATTAGTAGCCACTTAAAAGTGCTCACCTTCTGACTCCATATTTAGGTGGTGGAAGGTCAGCACCTGCCTTTCTACATGAGGCTCTTGGTGAGAAGAGTTCAACCTAGCATCTCACCCTGCGCATCTGCAAGAAGGTTTATGGGCTCGCAAACTAAAGTAAAAAGAAGATTGCTAATTGCGATTCAGTTTCAGCAGGACTTACCTAGCCTGAAATTACTTGAGTATTTATAATGCATTTATAAATGCAACATTTGAGTCCTGCCATCGAATTAAGAACCACCTGGCACAGTAGAAAGTAAGAAGCCAAAGTTTCTGACAGAATAAGATAGCAACATTTGACATGATGGAGAAAAAATGAAATGCTAAATTGCTTCAATAGCCTCCAAATGCTTCTCTTCCTTCTCATTAGAGATGCATCTAACATATGGGTCGGCCTGAATGTTCCCTCTTTATGAATTGAAAGACAAAATGTAACAGATACTGAGATTATGGAAGCCATAATACTGTTGTCTTGGGATAACTACTCAAATTTATCCACCATCTGTGCTAAGTCTTCTATCTTTTACCCCTTCCTATACAATGCTTTGTGAAACTTCTGTAGGGCTTGGCATGTTGAAAAACGACAGACAGCTATTCAGACGTTCTGTCTGGACCCTGGAAAACTAAAACATCTAAAAGTTACTTATCTTGGCATCATTTTTCTCCTCAAGACATTTTTCTTGTAAGTCCAAGTTTTATAAAATTATAATTTATATAATTACATATATTCATTCTTCCCAGCTTCAGAATGTTTCTGGGAGAATGTAAGAATAAAGGCAGTACTGAAGGGACAAAAGGAGGGGCAGAATTGTTTTAAAGACAAAGAGTAATACTTTCATTATAACAAGACTGCACAGTTGAAATTGCTCTTGTAAGACTCTGCAGAGCCATATCCCTAGCTTTCTCAAGCACAAAGACACTGATTACTTTAACAAGCCTTTATTCACATGCTTCTATTTCATCATGACCATTCAAGCAGATCTGCTTTGGTATGTTCATGGTGGAAGCTTTTTATTCAAAACCACCAACATATGAAGCTATAATTATACTTCATGGACATTTTAGTGACATTTTCAAGAACCTAGCATAAAAAAGAAGTTGGATCTAACTTCAGGATAGACATTGGTATGGTAAAGCAAAGTTCTCCCTTAGCTATAGTAGACTTAGTGGCTGATTTCTTACTTTGCCCTGTTTAGACACACTACCAAGACCATGAAAGCAGTCTGCAGAAAGTTCATATATATGAACTTTGGCATATATTTAAACATATATATGTTTAAATAAAAGTAAGTAAATAAAAAGCTTAAACAGAGAAAAAAAGGAAATCATGGAAGTGTTTGCTGGATGCAAAACAAGATTCCTTTCTTCTAATTATAACCATGGAAGCAATTTCTATAGAGGAACACGAAGTTAGTTGCCAGTTGTTCAGAGATGCAGAAATAGATTCTGACCCTTATTTGTTTGGTAACATACAAGCAAAGAAGAGTTTATGCCAGCTGTGTAGTTTAATACATGTGATAATTTTGTCCTTCACAGTTTTCATTCCTTTGTTGTCTTTAACCCCTCAATCTCACTGTATATAAATGGACAGTGTACCACCACGAAGGAATCCTGGCAATCCACCTGTTAGTGCTTCAGTGAGTAGGATCAATTATTTCAGTGCCACCTGCCTCTCTGGGAATAATGGATCCAGGTGAGTCAGCAGCCATCACAGGCATCAACTGTAAGGCACCAAAAGCATCTAGTTACACAGGGTGGCTGAAACCTTTGTTTAGATTTACAAGTGTACTGTGGCTCCAGGCTTCTCCCAGCATCTGTCTGGGAATGAAAGTCAGCATGCCCAAAACTCTGTCTTTTACTAGGAAGAGTCCTCCAGCAGTGCAATAAAAAAGAGGGCAAGAGACACATAGTACACCTGCGGCCCCAGTGCTTCAGTACAGCACACTGAAATGTGAAATTATGTAGTATATCTACAGTCAAGCAGCAAAAGGAAAGGCTTCTTCCCCCTTTTATAAGTTCCTGAGCCTAAAAAGGACCTTAAGCAGCACAGGATTAGGCTGCCCCTCATACACACTCACCATTTCTGCCTGTGAATTGGAGCTATGATTGAAACTAGTATTACTAAGGATAAATGTAAAGACAAAAAACCCCCCAAAACTCAAAAAAACATGCATAAACCAGCATATATTCTCTCAGCTTGACAGAGAGATAAAGACACAGCAAAAATCCAACAATAATTTTCCCAAAGGCTTGGCCTTTTTCTTTACAGGTCTTCAGCTAATTCTTTGAAAGCGAACCCCTGCTAAGACATCATTGCAGGCTGCACTGCTCCCAAAGGAGTTACTAGGCAATGATATGACAGTGTTTCCCAAACAAGCCAGCATTTCTTGATCAAGATCTTATTAGTCAATGTCTTTTATTAATTAGCAATCCATATATTAATTAAAGGGAACATAGTAATTAAGGATATTTGTGCAAATATGGATAAGTGAAACTCGGCTCCTCCATACTCACATAAAGGTCAGCAGCAGCATTGTATCTGCCTTTCCAAAGTGTTCCGGATTCAGGAGCTGGCAACACACTGTATGTGGTTCTGTAAGGGTCACAGCATATACAGCCTTTGTGATATTTGAAGGCTGACATCAACACCTTGGATTTTCCAACTCACCTTTAGAGAACATCAGATTGCCTTTTGCAAATAAAATGTCTCTTTCGCAGTGGGTCTTTAATAAAGACTATCAGCAGAAGACCTTCAATCATGCAATCCAAGAAAAACAAATCACAGGGCTGAGAAGTCCACAGCTGATTCAACACATACTCATCTTTTATTAGTCAACAACATCAGAACAGGAATGATCACTGTTAAGCTCTAAGCATGCCCATTCCCCAAATCATCACAGCTAGTCACTAGAAATATTTTTTTGTGATAAAACTTCTGTATCTAGCAACTTACTTTCTGTCACTGAACCTTTGGACTTTGCTGCACTCAAAGCACAGGAATGACTTCAGAATTTGCATGAAAGAGCTCTTCCAAGCAACAGTAAGCCTGATTTACCTTGTATATGAAAAACAATTTGCTACAAGATTTGCTTGTAATTCAGTGTTCACAATACTCTGGTCAAAGGATCTTTGCAGCAGCTAACTGTTCAGCCAAGACTCCACAGGCAGGATCAGCCCTCATAGTGCTATTACTTGCATGGTTTCAAAACTGACAGGTAAAAGATCTTAAAACCATTCAGAAGAATATTATTAATATTTATAAAGAGGAACACTTTGAATGACTTAAAAACCTTTAGGTTAGTAGCTAGCATAATTCTAAGCTCTCTGCTGCTGCAATATTAAGAAGTGTAAAACCTCTTCTAAGGATGAAAAGATCACAGCATATTATTAGCTTTGATTCAAAGGGTCTGTTTCAAAAAGAACACGGGTAGTGTGGCAGGTGAATTATAGTACAAAAATCACCCTAGAATGTCAAGTCAAGAGAATTTAACAGTAATAAAATGAATTAGCCATGCTGACAGATTGAAGCAAGAAAGATATGTGTCAGTATGTTAATTGTGCAAATCTGTCAGTGACTTCATCAAGTTTAATCAGTTTAGTTGCCACTCTCCCATAGCCTCTGCGGCAAGACCACTCCATCTGTCTGGAATTATCTTTTCTTAGTAGGTGCAGCTTGATCAGACAAGCAGCAACTGGCATGGAGAATATAGAGGTTATTTAAGTGACAGATTCCAAGAAAAAAAGACAAGTAATTTTCAAGGAGACAAACAAAGGCCAGTGTTAGAGCTCTGAATATCACAGAAGTGCAGAAAAGTCAAAGTACTAGGTACAGTAGTAATGAAGAGATAATAAAACAAATACACAATTAGACCACTTAATTATACTGGGTCTGGTTGGGATGGAGCTGACTTTCTTCATAGCAGCCTATATGATGCTTTGATTTGAATTTATGACTAAACCAGTATCGATAGCATACCAGTGTTTTGGCTAATTCCTAAGCAGTGCTTGCACAGCATAAACGCTTCTTGGGGTAGGAGGGTTTGTCAGCAAAGCTGACCTGAACTGACCAAAGGGGTACCCATACCATAAGATATTGTGCTCAGCAATAAAAACTCAGGAAGATGGAGGGAGGCATCTGTGGTTATGGTATTTGTCTTCTCAGCTATTTCATATGCTGATGGTTTGTTTGCCAGCAAGTGCTTGGACATCTGCCTGCTTATGGGAAGCAGTGAACAAATTCTTTGCGTTGATTTGCTCACATATGCAGCTTTGCTTCACTTAAAATGACTTTATCTTGACCCACAAGTTTTCTCTCTCCTATCCTGCTGTGGGGAACAAGTGAGTTACTGGCTGGGGGCTTGGCTGCTAGCTGGGGTCAACCCACCACACTAATTTAGTGCAAAAATAGAAACAGCTTCTTTTGAGTTCCACTGTCAGTAGATGGGCATCTTCTGGCTGCGATGCCCACTAAATTCCTACTTTTTTCCCTGCTAAATTCTCATTTAAATAAGCAGAAAGCACAATAGCAGCAACGCCAATGCATATAAGCATAGTCTGTAATTATTAAGTCTATAAGAGAACACACGGTCTTCACAAACAATACAAAGTATTGGTTTAAAAGCACTTGAATTCAGAAGTATGCAGATTCACATTATCACAACATTTGTAAGGTGTATATTAGAAAAGAGCTTGCTTTTCCACTTGAATAAAAAAATTATTAGGAACCAACAGAAGGCTCCAGTTACAGATTTTCAAGATCATACCTGAGATTAGCCTCAAACCTGAAACTTTTCTAACCTAGATATAACACTCTTAAACATGCGCTATGATGTTTAAAGATGAGGTTAGAATAAACTGGACTGGTAGCATCCAGCCTTCTGTGCAAAGCTGGCCACACGGCCTTTTAAAAGAGGTACTGTTCCCACCAAACTCCTGCATGGGCATCCCCTTAGCTGTGCAGCATGCATGGCAGTTTTTCCCATTGCGACATGCCCGCATGCAGAGGTACACGACAAGATTTAACTGTCTGCATAGCTTATCAAAAGAAAAGAGATTGATCACAAAATTCATCTTCTAGCTAGTAGAAAGATATGGGCTCAGTCCAGCAGGATGCTTGCTCTAGGTAGTTCTGTGCAACTGCCAGCATTTGATTTGCCAGATTTTTTTCTCAAAAGTCAGCCTGAGAAATAATTTAATAAGCAGCCTTCTTACATAAGAAGCTAATCACTTGCATATTTGTAATAGGAGAAGGGATTACAGAAAGTATGGATCTGAAGAAAACTCAGTGACAAATACTGCTCCAATTAATAAAGCGGGTGAAAACCTGAACTAAAAACTTTATGTTTTCTCAACAAAAGCAGCAGTATAATGGGAGGCACACAGAGCAAAGAAAAGTGTCCTCTTTGCCCAGTGTGTGCATGCAAGCAAGTTCCCATTCTCATGCACAATGATGTCACCTATATAAGCAGCCCCAACACTGGTCCAGTTCCCTGTCCTCACAAAGGGCTTCCAGCCAGCCCTGCAAGCATACATCCCTGCTGCAGTCTTACAGGGTCTGCAGGGGCCACCCCATGTCCCTCCCTGGCTGCAGTCCTGCCCACCTCACCATCTGAACAGTGTTGTCCCTGGTTATGTCCACCACAGAAAGTGCATGTCACCCACAGCCTTTTGCCTTACCTCAGTCAGTCCACCTAAAAGAACAAAGACTAAACCAGAACAAAATCAAACTCATTTTCCATGGCCAATTGTCTGACCAAAATAAAAGCAGAGAGCAATTGCCTGTGAAAGGGCTCCTACCTCTTGATGAGCACAGACCAGCACTGGCGACTGCCAGCAGCAGGGCATCCATCTTTACTGTCCTTTCAGCAGGTGGCTTCAATGCCTGGAGTTTGCACAATGCAGCACACAGCCAGATCTTGCTGCCAAAATTGTTGGCAAGAGTAAGTAAGAGTAAAGTTCAGTCATCCAGAAGAGTCCTCAGCTGTAAACAGAAAGGACCACACTATCACAAAAGCTCCTCCATACCGACTGCTGTGATGCTCGCTCTTCTCCAAACCCATACGACCAACAGAAATAGATAACTCTTCCCTATCAAGTTTTGTTGCATTTCCTCAGATCAGTTCTGTATTTCCAAAACTGTACCATAAAAATACTGACATACATTTGGTGAAAGAGCTGGTGTGCTCCAAACTCCTATCTCCTGCATCTAGTGCACGCTCACCTGCTGTTCGACACAGACAGCAGCACAAGTAGGAAGAGCAGAGGAGTTTTGACCCAGCCAGCTCAACTCAGTGAAAGACTTGCAGGCAAGAAAGATTGCTGCTCCTAATACGCTAGAATAAAAGGTGAAGGTGGTATCAAAGGGAAAAGCTCCTTCATACTCCAAGAAAGGCACAGAATTCATTTTCACACCCTTCTCCCTCACCTAGGCAACAGCAGTAGCCATCCACTGCTGCAAAGTCGTGTGGCTGGATATAATTCAGTATTTGAGTTTTCTTAGCTACAGGGAAAACCATGTTCCAGTGCTAACCAGCAACTAGTTACCCCATTATTAGCATACCATGGCCTGCTGCAGATGGGTTGGAACATTTGAGAGCTCAATAGTTGTGCAGCAATGGTATCAGACGGAGTTGGAAGAGACTGGACATGTACAAAGCCATTTCTTAAAAATCAGACTTTTCACAGAGCACTTTATATTAATCCCCTCAGTTTCAGATTCCTTGGAAATAATTTGATACCTATAAATGCAAAATGAATGCAACTGAATAATCAGTTTAGAATCAAAAGAAAAAAAATAAAATCTGATGAGTGCCCAGTGTGGGCAAAATTTCAGTGAACTTCAGATGCCTGAAGAAGAAAGTTTCTTTAGTACTGCTAAAACAAAGAGCACATGAGTCACAAGCCACACAAAGTTGGCTATTCTGAAACAGTGGCATAAATCCAGCAGTATTCTACCATTCACATTACTGTCACAAGTAATTGTGAAAAACCCTGATTAATTTAGTTTACAGGTACTTTAACCAAAAATAGCTGGGATGCTTACCTACTTTGGCTTCATCCATGACATGTGCCTATCAGACATGCAAGAGGATTTGCTATCTTACCAGAAATGACAGCACCATTTCAATCAGATGCCTACCACATCTTGCAGAAAATCAATCAAGGCAACCATTATTGACATTAACATCTTACTCATGATCTGCAATGAATGAATCATTTTCAGTATACATATGTTCACACTCTGCAATTTTTCCTCTTCTTGTTGTATAATACATTTAAGAACACACCCATTACAACAAATCCGGTATGCCACATTTTCTAATGCCTGCACTGAACTAATAAACAAGAGTCAATAGTAAAATGTGAGAGAAGAGCTTGGTACCAAGAAAATCAACACTTTTTTGTTTTTCCTCTTTTACTGTTCCCAAGATTTTATTAGTATGGTTCTGGCACTCTTTTCTCTTTCTGCATCACGCCACTGCACACCGGTGCTGGTAGCATTTGTATATATAATATAGTTTACATATTTACAAACAAAAGTCTGTCAAGAGAAACTGCTACTCAGATTTGTCAGTGTGCTATGATACATTTGAACATTCTTTTTAAGTACTCTCTACCTACTGACAGTGGGACTCAACACAACATCACCCCCTGGATTTCTACCCCACATTAGAGAAATTTTGGCAGAACTGATCAGCAATCTCGGCAAGGCACCTTGAGTTTCAGATATGCAAAGAGTCATAGTTTTCAGCACAAAGAATTTGAGGAACAGGAATTTCCTATTAGTTCTTCAGGGAGAAACCTCCATGGACACCTAGAAACCACAGCTGAAGGAACATTCGCAATTAACTTTAAAGTCTGTGCTCAACTTGATGCCTAACATGAGAGAAAGGGAAACAGCTGCCTTACTGGTGGTGACTAATAACTACTGTTATTAGAGTGGTTTATTAAACAGCAGATCAGGACTTTTTTTTTGTATGAAACATTTGCTACTTTGTTGGCCTCAATCATTTTCACAACGAATTTTTCCCTTCCAACCAGAATTTTTTCCATTCAGGTTCATCAACAATTTTGGTTACTGCAAAGCACTCTCTTGGCTTAAATCCATGAAGTATAAACCCTTGTATACCTTCATTAATCCCCTTCATGTACCTATTTTAGTTGAAAATGGTTAAAAATCTCTCTCCTCTGATATCCTATCATTCCCAGGAGGAGGAAAAAAAAGCCCCTCTTAAGGCACACATTCATCACGTACCGCCTACAGAAACAGATTTCTCGCTAGGTTGAAAGTATTTTCATCAGTACCCAGTAAACAGAAAAGAAAATAAAACAGGATAAAAGATACATTTCTGCAATAACCTGTAATATCCCTCCCTCCCACAACCACTCATTTTACTTGATCCACTGAATTCAATTGCTAAAAGGCAGGCATGAAAGAACTTACACAATTTTTCAAAGTACTTTTGGCTAAAGCAAACGCACTTCATCACATGCAGTAAAAAAAATACAGAGCAGTCCCATTTCTGGAAAGAGCAGGCATGAAATACTGCAAGGATGTCTCAGTGAGGCAGGGAATGAAGAGCTGAAAACTCTTTCATGTTTGCTTATTTCATTACAATGTCTTATTCACCCTTTTCATATTTCTACTAAGAACACCACAAATATGAACAAACCTCCTGCCCATGCTTTTATAAAGATGCAAAATAAATCTCATTACATTTCTTGATATATAATGTTCAATTTTTTGAAGAAATGTACTGCTAAATTTAGAATGACTAAACGGATTGGAAAGGATCAAAACAAATACTGATGTCTCCATCTGCAACAGCCACCATAGGTTCTCTTTCCAGTCACTGGAGAAAAATGAGCATTCACAGGGCATGAGTCATCTTGCCTTACCATCTACTACATCTAAAACAGGTCAGACAAATTATGACCAAAAAGCACCTCCACCTCTTTCCTGACTATTAAATGTGTCAACTGGCTAAAGCTCAAAGACATCAATGCTGTGGAAATATAATGATCATAGATATGAATCTTGCCCTTTATAAGTACAAGGTATGACTATTACCCCAGTGTTCTTCACACAAAGCTCATTCTGCACAATTCATCTTTTGGTCCAGGTATCTCAGTCCAGATGATTAACACCATGTTGAATAATGGATATGTCTGTCTGGCAGCCAGACTGAGAAGCTGAAAAAGAAAATTATATGTAGATAGTAACAACAAATGTTAGACACCTACTGGGAAAAGACTTCATTTACTGGCAAAGTGGCCAAATCTCATATTAGATCCTAGACTACTCTTCAGAAGCACACATGTATAAATGGGTGGAAGAGAAAGAGGAGAGGAGAAAGACGCCATGTTCCAAATATTATGGGGTTCGAGGGAGAAGAAGAAATATTTTGGGTGTATCACTTCATCACTTGATTACTGAAATAGTTTACACATTGTAAAAAACCTTTTGGGGGAGAGAGCCTGAGGAAGGGGGGAGAAGGTTCCGTGATTTACTTTTTTTTATATTAATGACTTAGACTGTAAACAAAATTATAATTGTGCAATTCAGTAGTGCTTGCAGGTGCTCTAAAGAATGCTGACTGTTGAAATTGAGCATTGTAACCCCATTCTTTCTTCCCTGTATGTTGTATATATAAGCATATATAACAGACAGATCACCTCCATCTGGAGCTGCAGGAATGCAGCAATTTCTCTTCAAGCATCAAACTTTGCTGCCAGATTGACCCAAAAGTCATCCACAGCAGTCAGGACTTCATCTTAGCGCTCAGTACCACAGCTTTCTTGTTTAAAGGTAATCTAGTTGCACTGTTCCACAATAGCCAAACACATCCTAAAAAAAAAATAAACAAAACAACCAAGGACAAGAAAACAATAAAGATCTTGCAAAGATGTTTCTGAAAAGCATGAATGTCAGCACTGGGCGCTGCAGTCTCGTTTCCAAAGTCCATGAGATCCAAAGAACTGACAGCACCTATTTGTACAAGACCATAACATTTTCCAAAACTGCAGGAAATATATTTTGCCTGATAATCACGTATATACCTCACTGCAAATATAATGGGATACAAAGCTATGCACAGTAAGTCATACTGAAATCAAAGCTATTCCAGTTTCCTCTCTCCTCCACCAAGAACTGATTAGATCAGCAAAGACAAATGTTTTCTGAGCTCTATCTTAAATCAAGAAATCATGAAAATTGTAATTTCACGCCTAGGGCAGTTGAAGGCTAATTGGTCTTGTTTGATGTTCAACCATAAGCTTTTGCAGTGGTGGAAAATTGTGCCAGCTTAAGCGACGAAATACCTGGCTCTAAAATATTTCAGAGTGGACTAGTGGGATAACAGCAATTAATTTGTTAATAGCTCAGAGGCAGGAGTATAAGCCTCTGTCGGAGGATGCAACACTGCGCTTCATGCAGGAAATCGACATTCCTGTCATGAGACACAATTTGTTCTCACACCAGAAATCACCCATGAAGTTACATAGCTTCTAAGCATCTGAACTTGCAGCCTGATTCTGGGGATGGGAAAGGACAGAGAATACATGGTTTTGGCAAAAAACAGCAGCCACAAAAGGTGTGTTTGATTTAGTAGTCATGATAACAGAAGCACCAGAAAACAAGTAGTAATTTGAAAGCCCTGGCTACAAAGCTAAGCAAATACAGCACAGATGCAACAAAAGTACTCGGGGGTTCTGTCACTGCAAAAAGCAGCAGAAGGGCATGTACCCATCTGTCTGCCTACTTCTAGGTCAGCAACTCAAACTGAGATGAGATAATGATGGGGATGTGCAGGATGGGCATTTGGGCAGAACATTTCACCTTTGATTCAATGCTGTCTCCCTTCCAGCTTCTGATAAAACTTTGGAAGGAGCTTTCAAAGCCCTTTGTGGAACATGCCACCTTATTTCTGGTTAGTGCAAAAGTTTTTCAAGCTATTCAAGACAGAAAGCAATTGCAAATGTAGAAATTTTGTCTGGGACAGATCATTTTATTTCATGTTTGTGAAAGACTGTGAATGGGAAGTCTCAAATGCTGAGATATTAGTAAAGTTGATATTACCCTATAAAGTTCCCACTGTAAAAAAGCTAGAGAAACTGTGGGATGTTTCAATGTCTTTACTCATGTATTACAGCAACCACTTCATGTGGTTGCTGTAAAAAAAGGTTGCTTTAAAAAGAGGAGGAGACTTGTATCTAACACTTTCCACTCAGCATAATAAAAGTGACAGGAGAAATGCCTACAGAATACCTATTTTAAAAGTTTTTAGAAGCTTGTCTTTCATCATGTTAAGCACAGCAGTTGCAGAGGTATTATCCCTCTTCATTTGCCTACAATATTACCTTGTTACACATTCAGATGAGCAGTCATGTTTTAAAACTTCACTCAGCCAAAGAAGGGGAGGGAAGATATTGAAGCAAAATAGTCAGAAGCATTAAGACTTTCATGCCCAGGGGACAAGTTTTAATCCTCTTCTCCTCAAAAATCATAGTTTCAACAAGTACATGTCTTGGCTGTGACGGTAAGTACTGCATGTAAGTTACTGCAGAAAGAGAGCTTCCTTCTATGGCCCTATCCTGCCTATAAAATTGCAATAATACAAAGGACAGAAATGATAGTAGGCACAAGACCAAGTTCCTCTCACAACACAGCTTCAGGAAACAAAGTATAAGGTAAAAACTTTTCAATGGTGAGTGAGGACGCTACTGTACATCAGAAACATGCTAAAGAAAACAGAAGACTGTAACTATATTATGCCCCAAATAAAGAGTTAAAAGACAGTGAAGTGCAGCACCAGGTAAGGTTTAGTGCTGTGCAGTTTGGAGCAGGAAGGCAGAGGGGCAGAGTGCACTGGGAGCCCCACACAGGGTGGAGAGACTGAGGTAGCAGGACAGGAACAAAAAAACCAAGGAAGCTTCAAGGAAAGGAGAAACCATGGCTACCAGAAACAAAAGGACACTGCGGTAATTTTGATCAAAGCATTATTCTGGAGCTCATACTACTTGTCTGTCATACCACAGACTTCTAACACAACTGTAAAAAACCACTTTATTTCTCTGTCATACATCTCTACCTGTTCAGATGAAATAACAGCAATTTTTTGTTTTACCTGGGTGTTGGATGGATAAATGTTCTCATCATGAGAGGTTCAGATTTTACCACCAGGGCAGGAACTGTGCTGTAAACAAGCCTATTCTTCTCCACATGGTATTAACTCAGTCCACAGTTTCTACATTGTGCCATTCCTGCCTTACCAGCAAATAATTGGTGAACCTCCCTGGCAAGGTTCATGTCCTCCCTAAATAATGGAGGATCTGCTCAGTCAGTGAAAGACTGTGATTGCTAATGGTTAGCTTTATTCCTTCATACTGAACATGACTTCACACTGGGATCAGCAGAGTTTCTGTTAATCCTTTGCATTTTTTTAATGGATGGGTCAATGCGCAGGATGGAGTTGCTCAGGGATGAAGCAGAGCTGTATAATAAAGAAGTCTTTCATATAGGAGCTCTGCAGCAGCTGCAGCTAAAGTGAACCAAGCTTTGATTTTGATGTGTGCTTAAAATTTATGTAGTCCTGTGTTGTTTTAATGTCTTCATTTAAGCATTTCAAATGAGTATTTTTTTTTCACATTGACATTTCTGCCTTTACATTCCCCTCAAGCAAAATGGGAAGACATTGCTTTCCCTCACAGAATGCCTTGAAAACAAATGCATTAATGATGACAAATCTTGTAAGATACCACAGTGAGAAGCATTGTAGAGAACCATTGTTATAACAAATGCTCTATAGTCAGATCAGGATTTGAATGATAATATATCCATAACACACAGGATCACTTTAAAGCTTAAAATCTTGAACCAGTATTAACTGGTGCCACCATGAGGCAAATATTCATGAGAGTAATAATATGTGACCTTATAATTAAGAACAATTGTACACACAAGGGAGCTTACGTAGGGTGGTGTTTAAAAAGCAAGACAAAACACAAACTGATTACATTATAAAAGACTAAGAAAAAGTCTTATCCAAAATAAGTAAGAATAAAGACATTCATCAGAAGATATAGAGAAGGAAGTACTCACTGGAAGTAGTTTTTTTCTATGGTGTTGAAATACAGAAGAAAAAAAAATTTTTTCATGGCATCTTTGAGTCTCTACCGAAGAAAGATCCCAGGCTAAATACATTGTAACTGTAAACCAGCACAGCAGCTCCTGCGCTCTACGGCTAAACACTTCTTTTGCAGTGTATTTTCACTGAAGTTTGCTCTTTCAGAACCTCTTTTTTCCACAGAGCAATGCAAAGGACACTTCAGAGGGGAGAAAGCAAAAATGTAATAAGTTTGATCTTTTTTAACAGAAAAAATACTTTGTTAATACATCAGAAAGGTCTTTAATTCCTATGCAAAGAAACACTGATATTTCTAAATGTGGAAAACCTACCAACAAAAAGTAAATCTCTAGTTAGCTTTTATTTTGATTGTATGCCATCTCATTAGTCACTTAGGAAATCTCAGATACCAGTGACATGTTTAACTCTTCCTAAATTTCTAGAGCAAGTAGAATTCTCACTCAGCTGCCATCCATGTTCTGCTTGTAATATGGTTAAAAGAAACTTTGATTTCAAAAGTTTCCCTAATAACTTCCACTTTCACAACACACTAATGTCATAATGAAGTTAGAGAGAATGAGAAAAAAATACTTCAATTCATTTTATACATGAAAAATAGTAAGAAAACACCACAATAAATGGACTGCTGAACATATGTCAGTGACTTGCTTTATGCAAGCATTACAGAGCAGCAATGCAATCCCTTTGAAATCTTTTAATGCAGGACTTATAATCAGTCGCAGCATAATCCAGTTCTGCATACTGATGCCCCACCATCCAAGTAAGAAAAGTCAGGTTCAAAGCATGTCAGTCAAACAAAATATAATGAAGTAAAATAAGTAGGAAACCAAATGCCATCCAAGTAACATGTTGGTGATGTTCAAACACAAGAAGTTGCCAAAGAAAACTTTTACAAGCACTGACACCTACTCCCAGGGCCAAATAATTGACAGTGGTCATATCCATCTTGCCAACCACAACTAAAAATTTAAGTTTGAATGCCAGGACATATAAAGAATTACTCATGCAATGCTAAAGCAGATAAGCAATATTAAAGCAGATAAGCAATTATTATATAAACTTTCTACTTTCTGTTTAAAGTATGGATGACATTTATTCTTCCACAGCATTTCCTTTCATTGACCATGTCTTATAATTAAGTTTATTAAAAGTATAAGCTACCCTTCTATATGAGCAGAAGGATGCAGAGTTGCTAGGAAACAGAAAGTTAGGATAGTAGCTTAAACTTTCTTGACAGCTGTAGGAAATACTTCTTCAGAAGTCCAACTGGGGTATTTAATGAGCAAAATAAAAGAGACAATGGAAGTGGGAGTCTTTTCCATATTTAATTCCTCCACACTAATAGGACATACTGTGTAGGCAAATTCCTGCATGTTATGGTAAAAACTCATATTTGAGGCAACAAGCTAATGACAAATACCAAACAGAAAAGAGCTTCTTCCCAGCCTCACCCCTCCAATCAACTCAGTACCACTTACACCTCACACAAAGTCATGACTTCAACATTTATGAGCTAACAGCAAGTCTTCAGGTTGCAATATGGGAGCTCATCAGCTGAAAGTGACTGAATAGGATGAGAATAGGAGTGCAATCACAGGATGGCTGTGGTCAGATCTAGGAAAGGCATGTCTCAGAAATATATCAGGCAATCAGAAGTACTGCTGACTATGGCATTGAGCACTCATCAGATCTCATCTTTAACATTACACCCTTTAGTCACTGATGTTAAGTTTGAATTAATCCAGAAAGGTGCAGGCACATAGGAAACACTCCTTTATTAAGGAAATGGTGTTATGAGAACACGAGATTTTGGGAGCAGTGTTATGCAACAGCTGTCACATACACACATATATGTATGTACATATATTTCTAAAGAAATGATACTGGGTGTAGGAGAGTTTTCTAAATCAGATTTCCTTTCTGATCTACAGAGCATAACTGTTTTTTCTGCCTGCAATTGTGCTGCCTCTAAAGGAGTTCAGGTGGTTCATTTTGCATTAAAGATTGACTTTTGATTATTTAGATATGTGGATTAAACATGGAAAACAGGCCACATACCAGAAGCAAAGCATATGGGAAACTGAGACAGGATCCGCGCTCTCAAATCCAACATAAGATAACCAGGGCTATACTATAACTGAGTCCTTATCAGACCTCTATATTCATCGAGCTAACTTGCTTCATAAGTAAATGCTCACCTGAGGTTTGCTGGCATGCTAATCCAAAGAGAACCACTCTCCCTCTTTCCTATTTTGCAGTTGTTGAATGTTTGGGGGTTTCTCTCAGCTGTACAGAAAAGAAATCCCCCTAGAGACAAGAACAACTGTTCTCACACTGTTATCAGTTCATTCAGCTTCCAGGAGCTGAATTCTAATCTCAAATCAACCCCTGCTGCAGAAGACCATAGCATGCTGAAGCCATCCAAAAGTATTTGATTTCTATAGTCCCGTGTAGAAGGCACAGCTCTCTTGACTTGCTCTTTGCTTTCCCCTCCAGCATGGTGTTTCAACAATTATAGCCACACAAGGACGCAAGGAAACTGAAGGACTATATAGGCTAAGTTTGGATACCTTCCCAAGGGTGTCTGAGGGCAGCTTGGCACCCAAGCCCAGCCCAGTGCACTCCTGCCTCATGACAGTTCCGAAAGGGCGCAGCTGAGTTGTGTCACAGCTGGATGTTAGGAGCAGTGGAGAGGGAGACACTGTCCTCTTTTGCTTCTCTCCAGTAACAGTCTTGGTAGCACTACATTCTGACCATCAAATACCATACCAAATTAACATTATTTCCAGGCTGTGTACAGTGATAAATAACCAAAAGGCAACACACAGGTGAAGTATGCCTCCTTTATAATCCATTTCAATCATATGGATCAACATTAATACCCACTGAGGGTGGATTGTAGTACAGAGACTTGTGAAACACACTAAGTATCAGCAATAAAGATCACAGATGGACCATCATCATCTCAAGCAGGCTGTACAAATATTCAGTGTTCACAGCAGAACACTAAAAGAAACAGAACCTTTAAAAGCATCTAAGAAAATCATGCCATTCAGTGTTTTCTTCTCTACCCCTTTCAACAAAACACATTATCTAACCTAGTGCAAGATCACGCGAAGAATGAAGTGCCCAGCACTTATTTACCGCAGGTAAATGGACTTGGTTAAAACTATGGTTAGCAGAGTGGATTTGGTGTGTAACAGGGACTGAAACAAAGGCCACATATGGATTCCTCCCAAAAGCTACTTTCATACTTACAAATATTCACAGGAAGTTTCTAGCTTGGACTCTAAATATTTTTAACAACAGAAATGTATTACCCTTGGAGCTTTACAGGCATCACTAGAATACACATTCATTAGAGGACAGGATGTTTTGTCAATACCTTCGTGGTACATCCTTTGCTGTCCAGAAATCCAGCGCTGCCAATTAAAATCTGTAATTTGAAAGTCCACACAATACGCTGCAGTGGCGGCTTGGTAAGGCTCTCCTGTTGTTCCACAACCAAATTCCAAAGCTCTTTGAGTTTGTCAAGATTTGCAATTGATACACTGACCATTCACAGTTAATACATCAAAGGAAGTACAAAAATCAGGTTTAAAATCAATTCAAATCATCTTCTGTGATGCCAGATCAAAGATTTGAATTTTGAGTAATATATTCAGAATATATTCAGGGTAGGCCTGCAAAGCCCCAACTCACAAAACATTTGTTCTTAAGCCTGACACTGAAATAAGTCAAAAGCAGAAAGGACTATTCTAGCACATACTTTAATAAAAAATAAAATCACTTTCAACTGTTTTATATATCTGATGATTTTCAAGGGCAGGCAACATCAGCAAGCAGGTGGCCAAAGGAGAATGAAGTTGAATATAGGCTCCCTCTGCATTTTAACACTTGTTCCCTCTTTTATCAAGATCACATGTAGGATGTCCAGGAAATCATCAGCTGCCTCTGCAGTGATTTATGAGCAGGGATCGTGTCTGCAAAGGATCAGAGGACCAACATGGAGGCTGAGGCCTCATCTTCTCCACTCCCACCCATTTTACTGCAAAAATGCAATGCTCCAGGTTTGCTCTCCATTAGGGAGAAGTATAAATCCTGTCCCCCATAATGACACCTGACATTAAAATCAGGGACAACAGAGCAGCTCAAAGGCTGTGGAACAAACATTCAGACACTGCTGCCATTCCTATTTATTCAAGACACATAGCTCATTTTTCATTTAGCACATTTAAAGCTCTGCTTTTTTAAATAAATGCAAAACAACCTAAAACTAACTAAATAAATATCCTAAATCCTTATAGTTGCTATTTGCTGATCAAGATGCTGTGTGAAAACCGTGTAATATTTGAAAATTAAGAAAAACATTGTTAAAAATCAGGTGACGGAAAACGGGAAAAAGTTATCCCTTGTGCAAGAAACTAAATTGGCGGCCTTTTCCTCAAACGTCACTGTTTTGGCTCTGAATACTAAGTCATTCTTGTAGGCATAGAAAAATCCCTGCTGAGAGGGAAGGATTTTAGAAGGAATTATCTCATTTTAGTTCTGAATCACTGTCTGTAGCCAAGTAAAATCAGGGCAGCAATATTTGCAGGTGTCAAATCAAGCACTGTAACTCAATATGTAGTTTGAATAAAATCCCAGCAGGCTATTCTGGGACATTCACACAGTGGCAACCAAAAATCACACTTTTATTAACCCAATTTAATTTGCTGGTCTGCCAATAGCAGAGCTGTTTTGCTCTGATCTTCCAGTGCAATTGCCTGTAGGACATCCACTAACAAAGTTTCATTCTAGAATTGCAAACATTTTGCAGATAGCTGAGGGAGAGTGGATCAAGGCCACACTACTGATTAAAACCTCTGGGCTACATCAGTTACTGCCTGCCATTTATACTTGTTTCATGCCTAAGGTACAAAGCCTAGATTGTCCCTTCTCTACATGCATGCTCTGACTTTCCAAGATGAAATAACTTAGCAATTTTCAGGACTGCATTAACTGCTGATTAACTAAGTGCTAAGTCAATTAAACATGCTTCACTTTCATTATCAGATATGGGTGAATACACCATTTATTCATTAAGCAGAATGCCGAGGTCATTATAGGTACTCTGAATGCAGTCTTCCATAGAGAGAGATAAACAATCTTGCATCTTTGTTTAATGTTTTTCTATTTTGTGTATATACTTGAAAAAACCACCGCCAAAAAACAAATTATGTTCTCTATTAGCTTGCATATGGGAAAATATTCCTCAAACGGATAGTTTTCTTGCATTATCTTTTAGAACTCTACATATTTTGTACTACTAGCAATATTACAAATACCTAGTGGGTTTTGGGTTCTGGTCACATTTTTCCCAACTTTTCCAAAGATCAAAACTGAGCCAGTTTCTGCATTAATCAATTAAATCTCTGCAAAGCACTGCAGAGATAACAGTCACCAGTGCTGTGCAAACATCAAGGCACCAGCACCACAACACACCCGGTACCCAAGACATCCTTCCAGTAGGCAGGTGACAAGGTCACAGAACCGGCCTGGAGTTCTGGCCCTTCACATATGAAGCACCTGGTCTAGAGCTTGGGCTAAATGGTTTGTGCCTTGTGTTTACTTTGCATACAGTTCCTTTGAAATCCCAGTAAAACCAAAACATTTCGTCAATCTGGAAAACAATACAGCTTGAGGTGAAAAAAAACCCAAACCAAACAAAACCAAAACACTTCCCCAAAACAACACAAAACTGATCAAACCCCAACACTCAAAAGTTTTTTCCCCAGGTATGAATTCAAACTACATTTTTAGAAAAATACCACAAATAAAGAAAACAAACCCAACAACCCAAAGAAACCCATCAACCAAACAAGAAACACAGCAAAACCAGACACACACATCCCCCAAACATCAACTCCCCCCATTTCCTTTAAAGTGAGTTTACCAATACCTACCCTAAGCCTGTGAAAACACAAGATGAAGTGCCCAACCTCAGACTTTGTGTAACATAGTTTACAGCAAAATCTCTCTTCAAAGCTTAATGTTGACGTTTCCTACTGAAGCTACTGAAACATGCTCAAAGAGCTATCATGCTTTTACTGAACATCAGCTCACCTGATGGAATGTCCCTAAACTGAAAATGTTCCTCCACAACCAGTCTCTTTCTTTGAAGCAATTTGAAAGCAGGTAACAGTAGTAGCCTAGTGTAGCTACTTCAGAGACTGATGAGAAGATCCCTCCCTTCTCTGTCCACTTTTCTCATTCCTCCCACAAGGCTTCTATATATGCACATGTATTCTGCATGTTCCATAAAAATGCGGATGCAAACTTGAGAACTTTGCAATTAGGGACCCAGAAAGCATCTCTTGCTGTCATTTCCGATGGTCCGTAATGAAACTAAATCTGTGTGGATGGACCAAATTAGCAGATGTGAAAGTAAATTTGCCATACTACAAACAACAACAAATGTAACCCTAGGGTAAAAGAAAAGAATATCTGAGGGTGGTTGAATAGAAGCTGGGAACCAAATCACTTTTAACACCACGAGCTTAAGTGGCACAGGAAGCAAAGAACTGTTTTGGAAAGCAAACAATATCTGTGAGCAAGATCCTCATTATTGCCTCTTCAGATGGATCCTGTCTGCCTCTTCATTATCTGTATAGTAATAAAATAATGGAAGTTCATGGACTTCTGAATCCACGAATATCATTGATTTCATATATCATCTTGGGTCCCTTCAGCTAAGGCTTTTGATATTTGATGAGGCTGACGTTGGAGTAAACCTTGTTGCACTGATTTCACCTATTCAATGGCATATTAAATAAACAACAGAATAAATCATACCTAACTATGGCTGCGGTCTGAAAGTAATTCAGAAATAAAGTGTGATAGCAAATCAGACTTATTTCTGCAGCCGCAGGATTTCCATAGTGGAACAATGGATCTATCTGGATATTATTTCATTGCCATATTTAAATATTTTGCAACTAGAATTAAATGTGTATATGTAAAAACAAAAACCAAACCAAAAAAACCCCAACAATCTCTGCGCATCTGTGGAAGCCAGAGCAGGTTAAAATAAGTTACAACATCACAATTTGGAACGGGCCTACTCCTCAGCAATACTTTGATGCACTTGGTCTCCCAGTTAGAGGCATTACCAAGCCAGAAGCAGATTGAGAGTTGATTCAAGACCTTTTCTGCATTTACACTAACTATTTTTTTATTGTCAGATAGTCTATTCATAAAATAGTGTAAAGGCATAGCATTTAACCACAGATTATAGTTTTAGGTTACCAGATGATGCAATACAAGGGAGGAAAAAAGAAAAAGGGCAGGAGAGGAGTGAAAAGGCAGAACATCTCATGAATTATGTCAGTCTCTAAACTTTCCCAAGAAAGAAGAGGTGATAAGACTCACACTGTTTTATCAGCTCACTCTGTTCATTCTGAATTCAAGTAGACTGACAGCTTGACACCACATATTCTCCAGGAGGGTGAAGGCAGTTGACAAAAAGTCATTGTCTCATCTGTCTTTCACGGCTTCTCAGCTGCCCTTGTGTCAGTGTTTTATCTCACTGCAGTTTCAGCCATTAGATTTTTGTGATTTAAAGGTGCAGCATTTCCTCATGAATAGCAAAAACAAACTGACATCCAGTTTGTGATTTCTGCAATTTCTTGTGGTATCTCACAATTAGACAAATCTCTGTTCCGAGAGAAAACCAGAAACTTCTCCTTTTTTTTTTTTTATGTTAAAAAAGAGAGGGGCAAATTCAGGGGTGGATATAGAAAGACTAGATGCATGTGGATATAAAGAGCAAACTCACATTAACACTGAGTTGAGCTACGACTCCATGTTCCTATGTGCTCAATGAGGCGCACAAAGGGCGATTCAGGACACCCAAGGAGTCTAGCTCTCTCCATGGACCTCACAGAGAGCTATAGCTCTTCATTCCAGGCTTCTAATTTAGTTAAAAGTGAACTCAGGTATTCATGCCACCCAAGCAATAAAAGGAGGTCATTTACATTTGTCTGCTATTCACCTAATATCACCTAGCAGGCTGGAAGGACAAAATTCAGTCCTGGCACAGACAGAACAAATGTTAATTGAGGTCAGTAAGATATTCGGTTGCTTGTCACAAAGCAGCTTTCCATTCCATGAGCATGAGGACATCATGCTGTTTAACTCAGAAAATCCTCATCTCCTGTCTTCTAGTAAAAGGCTTTTGCCACAAACCTTTTCTTGAGCAGTACATCCTTGATTTTTCCATGCTTGTGGAAAGGGAATAGTTGAAGGTCTGAGACTATTCTGACTTAAATCTTTATACTTGGGAAAGTTTTTTCACAAGCTGTACTCCTTGAATGTCAGATTTATCGACTTTGTTGACTTAACTAATAGAAACACCAGCTTCTACCTGAGGCCTTGTTTATACCTTACCTCTCAAACTTCTATGACACTAATATTTCCTTCTTCCAGGCATCAAGGTAGATCTTGATATCGGGGGGGGGGGGGAAGAGAATTTAGATTATATTATACTTTTTGAATTCTCACAGCAATTGCAGCATTTCATCCTGGTGTTTTACCCTCATTAAGATGTGCACCAAAAAAATTCAAAAGAAAATTAACAGAAATCCTTTGTAATTAAAAAGAAAACTGAACTCTTATGCCTCTTGTTAGGGATTCAAAATAAAAAGCAGATAGGTCATTCCACTATATGCTGAATCAGCAAAATGATCCCTGCTCATAAATCACTACAGACTAAAGCTCAACCTGTGTAGTTCAACTGAAATACAGATGAAGATTTGATTGGATTGCCTGTCTACTGAGGGAAAGAATTCTGGCAATAAAGGGCTGCTCAAAGGCTGGAAACCAAAGGCAACAAGTTCATGTTACAATAGAGAGTCTTACTTTGAAAGCAAACATAATTAATTAGAAGGGCATCTGGTTTAGGGACCAGAGCTTTCACTCCGCAACAATTTTAAGCCAGCATGAGACGTCTTGTAGAAGGTGGGCCTATTGCAGGAGATATATTCCAAGTCAGGAAAGCAATCATGCTATTTGTTTTAAATATCTACATTTAATAAAAAAGAAAAAAGCTATGAAGACTTTAGCATGAAATAAACAGCCAGATGTATCCATCCTCAATATTGACCTTACTACACTAAAAACCCCCAGTCTTTTCCATATCATGTTATCACCTATCCTTGCAACTGCTCACCGAAGCACCTATATGCAGTAGAATCATAGAGTCATAGAATAGTTAGGGTTGGAAAGGACCTTAAGATCATCTAGTTCCAACCCCCCTGCCATGGGCAGGG
>WYDI02014404.1:0-11181 GCA_009867235.2 Psittacus erithacus
GACCAAAATCAAAACCACAGCACTGCACCAGCTACTAAGAAGGAGAAAAATGACTGCTACTGCTGAACCCAGGACATGTGTCTTTCAAGACAGTAGTCATGGTTAAGCTCCTTTGGCTTTTCCATAACATGTAGCTTTCTTCATCTTCAGAACAGAGTCCCATAGAATTAAGCATAAGAAAAATTGTTGAGCCTAGATGGCTAGCATATTTTATTTTTTTTTCAGAGAATAAAAAGTGACCCAAGGACACAGGTGCCCAAAACTCAGAACCATAAGTATGCTCACATACGTAAATAGAATAACAGAATCACAGAACTGTGAGGTCAGAAGGGACCTCTGGAGATCTTTTAGGCCAAGCCCTTGCTGAAAGCTGAGCCAACTACAGCAGGTTGGTCAGGGCTGTGCCCAATCAGCTCTCAATAACTTCAAGTACAGAGACTCCACAAACTTTCTGGATCTATCCCTGCTCCATGTTTGACCACCATCATATTCTCTCTTCAGTTTTTCATTATATATGTAATTAGAATTTCCTATGTTGCAACTCATGGTTTGGTATCTTTTTTTCATTCAACCATGTTTAACCATATCTGCTTATCTATGAAGTGTCTATACAAAGGGCAATGGTGGCATGTTACTTAATGCAGAAGCGTATATCCTATTTCTTGAGGATTGGTCCGCACTACTGTGAAGCTTTTACACATAAATGCAGAACAGTGTTTACAATGATCTTAAATTGTTTACCAGTACTTTAGAAAAAAAGATTCAACTGATCTTTTACTGAGTACAGGAGATGCTGCTGTCTTTGCAAAGCTTAATCATAGGCAGATGTGAGCCAGAAAAGAATATGAAATGTGAATGACAAGCAAAAGCCATTATTCTTTATAAGAAAAATTGAGAGGTTTCCTGGCATGCCTTGAATAAACTCAAGAGGCGTATTCATTCATTGTATTTATGTAAATAAAATAATATTCATCTGATATCATATTCCCATTGCCAATCAAAACAAGTAAATATGTTAACAGGAAGAATGGATAATCACTGGTAAGAAATTACATAATAATAAGGAATGAATTATCCCCTTCCAGATTTGAGCTTGCAGCTTCACATACTGATATAATATTGATAATGACTCAGAGGAAATACATTTCACAGGGTCTGTAGCATTATTATGTTTCATGGTAAAAATTCTGTCTGGAATAGAGATTTTTTGTTTTTTTAAAAAACATCTGTAAATGCAAATGGGTTTTTTTAAAAAAAGTGATTTTGTGCATGTACTTTTTCTAATTAAAAGGATTTTTCAAAAAATAAATTTCAAAAACTCCCCTACAACTCCAGGTTCATGGAATAATGTTTTTCTGGCAAATTCCTCCACCCCAATAGAGCAGTTTTAGGCCTTGCATTCTGTATTGCTGCAAAGGAAGACAGGCTGACAGTGTAAACCAAGACCTATTCATAACATGCCAACATAACACAGAATGAATAAATAGGTGGCCTGAAATAAAATGCTTATTTTTCTCTCCTGTAGCAATAAAAACTGAACAGCCGGTAAACCTCCTCTTTTCTGAAGTCTCCTCCTTGAAAGTCTCACAGGGATCAAACTAGCCCATCTCTTCAGAAAGATCCAGCAGTGAGTACAGATAAATTTCCTCTGGCTAATGGATTGAATTTGTGAGGACTAGAGGAATGATTAGATTTTAAGGAGTATGACAGATGAGCTCCTGTGAAGGGCACATTTGCTATTTGCTTTAATAACAAGTGCAGTTAATCTTTGGCTATAATAGGACACACTTTTTTTTTACAGATTTTGGTTATTATATTTTATTGTCTCTTGAATTTGATATAGTAAGTTTCAGCTGACCTAGGCAAAATAGCTTGAAAGCTCTGCCCAGCAGTAAGTGCCTGGACTGAATTACATGGCATCCCATTTAGATGGTCCTCTTTACAAGAAGCATTGCTAATCATGGTACTAACTACGAAGAAGGGTCACTTTGCTTCCTTCATTTTAGAGACAGCTTTGTACAAGTTATTTGCAATGCCAGCAAATGAATTCTTCACAGAGCAAAATTTTTTCAGGAATATTTATAGAAGCAATTATTAATAAATATGGTACTTGTTTTTATGGAGTCACTTTTCAGAGCAGAATTGTATTTCAAACCGTTGAAGAGAACTCAAGGACTGTGATATACTAATAAAGCTATGGTGAGGATTTGACTGTCATTTGTATTGATACCCTGTTTGAACTTAGACAAACCACTTGCAAACCTTGTTCTTCAGAGTATTCACTTTAAAGATATGTATAATAATGCACAGCTGTTCTACAAAGGTTTTGTAAACTTTAATTCATTTTTGTAAAGCAGTTTAAAGTCATTGCAAGAGAAATAATCCTAATCACTGTAAAAGTGTGAAGTTTTTTTAGCTAACCTACACATATTTTCACAGGATGTACCTTTATAAAAAGTGAGCTCGATGGAATTAATACTAACTATTGACCTTCAATAAATCAGTAAGCATATAAGAACATTTAGTGACACAAACGTGCTAGCAAAGAGAAATCTTTGAAGCTGTCGATCTGTCACTGTGCAGAGAATATCCAGCCAAGCTTAATATCAACAAATAACAAACATCATATGATACATGCCTTAGTAAAATATACTTCTTTTCTGGGGGGAGAAAATAAAATTAATTTATTAAGTATTTTTTAGTACATCCATTTTAATATACTGACATACTTTGAAATCATATTAACTAAAACTGAATTTAAATGTATAGATTCATTGGAGCAAATTATGTAAGGAAAGATGAGTTTTAAGTCATTAGCATAAAATCAGTCAGTTTAACAAAAGGAGGCCAGATAATTCAATATTATTCTTTTTATTACTTTGTAACCTTATTAGCTTTTCTAAGGATAAAATGTGCTGAACTTTCTGAAACCAGCTGCTCAATTTCATAAGATCCTAAGATTTTCTTTTGGCAGTCATTATAAGTCAGACTGCCAGCAATAAAATCTAAATAAGCTCAGGAATTTTAGGGGCATTTTCATATGTCAAGTATTCTGTACTTAATTGAGCCCAAATCCTTTATAAAACGTAGACCATTAATATGTACCAAACAGTAAAATATATCCCAGTATCTATCTAACTAAGCCTGGATTTAATTGGGCAAATCACTACATATTAAAAAAAAGAAAAAATCAATAATTTGACCACCATGGCCTCAAAAGTGTTTGATTCATTAGGATTTCTTTTTTTTTTTTTAACATGGTTTTTAACTGAAGCTTAAATAATATTTCAAGCTCTTTAGCTTTTATTCAAGAGCCCAAAAGAGCTTGTGCCTGCTGCCTCAGATACAGCAGAATTTTAACTTTGAAGATTCTCCAAATGACAAACTTGTTGCGCAGTTAGTGACACATCTTCAGACAAATACAACAGAGAAGTGATTTGTGCCAGAGAAAAGCAATGTTAAGATGACAATCAAGAGAGGTGTTGTGATAATCCGGTAAAGGAAGAATGTTTGGCTGGAAGTCAACAGCATTGGCCAAGGAAAGAGAATTGCTTTTTTACATCTTTCATTCTGTAATTGAATTTGGGCTCGTAACATTGTCTAACCACTTCTGACAACCTGCCAAAATGGATATGGCAAGGTCTTGTAAATTGCTACAGAAATCATCCTTCATCTATTCAGTTCAATGCCGCAGCAAATTCCAGTATGCAGAATATATCCCTCTTATTTTTAAGTTTTCCTAAACAGCTGGGATACCCTTGATGTTTTCCATCAGTAAATAAATAAACAAGCCAAGAAAAGCCAAGAAAAAAACCCATAGCTTTTTCAAACCACAAATAGGTATAGAATTGAAAGCTGCAGGCAAGCCACTGCCTATGACTCTCAGTATTGCCTTAGTGTATTATGAAAGCACAAAACACTTCAGAACCCTGTTATTCATGTTACCAAAAGATTGTTATTCATGTTACAACATACCATAGGCTACCCAAATAAAAGAAGTCCTGGCTGGAGAAGTGTGTCTGGAGTTACCATCCAGTAATCAAGTAATTGCAGTGTCTACTACAGAGGCAATCTCCAGAAGCAACTCTTAGCGGTAAGTATTTCATAACTCTCTCAGTCATACTCCAGTCCAAATCATGGGGGTAGGGCTGATTTTTCTTGTTTGTTCTGTTTGTTGTTCACTATTAAGGGAAATGCATCCATTTTCATCCCTGATTTTGATACTGTTGCTCATTCAGTACTACCCCAACTATAGAAATACAGTGATGAGAAGAAACACCTTCCAATGATTTGGATTATTTTTCTCAGACTGGATAAATCTTGCTTTAAGCAAAAATGCACCTTTCAATCCAGCAGTCTTATTTAAAAGAGCTTTTTTACACTTTCTATCATGATTAGTGAAGATGAAATATTTTCCATACTACTTTTCTCATACCAGAGAACTTTCCAGTTGGTGCTTATCATTCCATGCCTATTCTTTGTTTGAAGTTTTTAAATAAGCCTGCTCACAGATACAAAGATATGCATCTTCCAGATGCTGGAAAAATACATTGGAGCACAGAGCTCCACATGCTTAAATTCCTGATCCTTAAAAGGATCATGATCCCCAAAGACACCAGTTGTTAGCTAGTCGTCTTAAAACTATAAGAAATTCAAATTAGATTATCATGATAAATATTAACTATTTATAACTTCTAAAATACACAGCACAATTATGACACTTGTAGAAAATTAAGGTGAGAATATTTATTTACATAATTACTACATATGTATAACTTTTTCTTTCTCCCTCTGTAGTTATCCAATCAGTTATAGATGGTAACTCAAAAACTGTGACTAGGGACTTTTATCATTCTCAATGCCTTGCAGTTTCCACTCATAGATGAAACTTATGATTCATCTCAAATCTTGTCATTCTCTCCTCTGTACTCAGTGCTTATTAACTCAAGCAAGGGGAGAACAACTGCTTCTCTCATTGGCAAAGGAAAGATATATTCAATGTCTGTTGATTCGCTGCGTAAACTGCAGCATGAAAGATACCTTTAAACTGAAACTTTTATTTTATATTCACTTGTATTTTGAGCATGTGTTTAATGAAACACAGTGAGTTGGGCTGGATAAGGTACAGAAAAGCAACTAAAACAATGACAGAGCGGTTGCCTTACAGGACGTCACTGTAAATGTCCAGTTTTTGGTCTGCCATGTGGTTTAAACCAAATGAGAATCAAACTCTTTTATTGATATACATATAATTTACTAATGATATGTAATTTACCAGCAATTACTGAACTATACAGTCAATATCAATCACAGCAATACAATAGATAAACCACAACACTAGATACCTACAAAATGAATTTACATTCCTTACCTCAGACATTAGGACTAGCTAGAAATTTCTACTTCTCCTTAGCAGAAGAGGCAGCTGATTAAATGAAATTCACAGCTGAATGTTCTAACTCAATTCTTTAAATTTTTTGTATTGAGGAATCTGCACTGTCATAAGCAGCATTTCATCTTGGCATATCCAAAAGTACGCATTGAAGCTTAGGAATACATCTGAAACATCAGAAATGTTTTGAGTTCTATTTTAGATAGGGCATTCATCATTTCTTAAGACATATTTTTAAAGCAATAAGTGATCAACAGTTATGAGATGCTTAATTATCTCAACAAAAAGCCTTAAATGAAGAGATTTAGCTTAAAGTCTAAGCATTAAAGACATTAAAAAAGTAAATATGACATGAATTAAAAAGTTCAACAACTTCAAAGATATTGATCCTAACTTCTGAAATTTATTTTTTTTTGTCTATGTGAATATATATAAAAAAATTTATTTTGCATTTACAGCACTAACTACATTGTTGTATGCAGAATATGAAAATGCAGCAAGGCAGAAAATTATGTCACTTTTTTAATGCCAAACCCAAATTACTGAATTCTCATATTTTTTTATAAAACAAAAAAACACCAAAATGAGCCTTAAACCATGGAAGAAGAAAAGGACTAGACTTCTGCAAAAGGAAATACATGTTAGAAAATTTTAACCAAGAAAACAACTGCATTGTGGTGTGGTAAAAGTTGGAACTTACAGAAAACAGTAAGTATCCAATTTCAAATCTGTTAAAATCAATGGCATTGCTCCCAGTGAAATCAATCAGCACATGGTAAGGCTGTGTAATGAAACAAACTTCTAGTAAAAGAGCATCTAAACCCTTAACTCCTGTATAAGACTTCTAATTACATTTCATTTTTATGACTGATACTGCAAGTAAGAAAATCACTATTTCAAAGCAATATCAGTACAGAAAGAATATAAATTCTATTTTGCATCTTCACACCTTTAATGAAAAAATTATGTTTCATAACAGTTGTGGAAATTTATGGTTACATGTAAAGAGCCTATTAGCTTGGAGAAAAGATGCATAAATTGAGAACTTGCTCTACAAGCAGCTCTTCCAAAGCTTTCATAGCTCTGCTACAGATTATAACCTCATTATAAAGATCTGTCAGCCCTGCAAGACTTTGTGTTTCAGCTACTTGCAAATAAAAATATGCTGTAAAATTCCTTTTGTCTCTTGATACTTAATTTTTGTTAGGCCAACTTCCCCCTTTCTCTCCCCCTTCCTTACACCTTCCCTACAGCTTCCCTACACCTTCCCTTCCCTCTATGCATTTTTTTGCACTAGGTATGGCCAAAAAAGTTTATTTAAATGAAAACGATATTGCCCATAACATAGCGGTTACACAAGAGTGCATGTTTAGCTCACTCTGTTTTAAAGCACCATTTACTCTACAAAATTAAAGTACCTCACAAGCTTAGGCAGTTGCAGGGTTTTTAACATTTCATTAGAGCTGGAGCTTCTCATAGATTTAGAGCTAAGAAATGTCAAAAATTTCTTAAGATAGAAAAGCTAATTCTTTTTAAGCTTAGTCTGATCTGCTTAGTTTATATATTAATTGCAACTTTACACAGAAGCCCCAAAACAGAAAATACTTTAAAATTTGTATTATTATGCATAACTGACCATCTTGAAGTTAATGGGACTGTGATTTCCAAACATTAGGTAGCCACATATAATAATATATTATTTTTCTTTATGACATTTTAAAATAGAAATTCTTCAAATAAACCAGATTTAAAAAACAAGAAAAAAGCCCAAGCTCCAAAACAAACAAACAAAAAAAAAACACACACAAAAAAAAACCAACAAAAAAACCCAACCAAGAACATCCTAACAGCATGTAACTCACGTTCCAAACAAATTTCCTGTCTTGAATATGCAATCAGAAAAACAGATATTCACAGCTGACCTCAGATGTATGTAAAGTATTAATTACAGATACTTGTATCTTTATGCGTCATCTGATGGCCAGGTCTTTCCCCAGGAATTTCAAAGGACTGAAAGCTACAAATCCAACTTCAGGGAACGGATGGATGCAGGTGTGAGAAGCAGAGACAAAAAAGGGAAATTCAGGAAAAAGAGAGAAAAAATCCTTTTTCTCCCCACATTTTGTTCCTACTATTGCACAGGAAGGGCAGAGATGTGGGACTTTTTTGTAAGCTAGGTTTCATCATGCGCACCACAGGCAATATTAATGTGGGCACCAGTGTACAACTACTGGTCTTCACAGACAATACTTTTGCATGGAAACAGTCTAAAATATTTTGTTTGAAGTTCAGCTCCATGCAAGGGTCAATGGATTTGCTCAAGAAATCAGACTTGGCTGCACCTGTGCAAATTGCCACTTAGGTGCTTGCAATTATGGCTCCCACATGGCTACCCCAGGCAAAGCAGCTGAGACGCCTACAAGTAGCTTCACTGGAGACATTGAGGGCTTTTGTGTTTATGTTGCAGGGTGCTGTGGGAGAGCTGAGAGGTGTTGAAAGGCCTTCACTGTGCTCAGGGCTAGCACTCCAGAATGTATCAGGCGGGTTCAGGTACTAGGCACAAACCGGCTGGACTGCTGGAAGGAGGGGCTTGCAACACTGAGCTACCATGTCACATGGGGGGAGCAAGGACCCGTGGGAGTCCCTGAGGGAGGCTGTGCTCCGTTTGTCAGTGAGGATGGTTGGATGTCCCTGAGGGAGGCTGCGTGCACCCCCTTTGTCAGTGAGGATGGTTGGATGTCCCTGAGGGAGGCTGCATGCACCCCCTTTGTCAGTGAGGATGGTTGGATGTCCCTGAGGGAGGCTGCATGCACCCCGTTTGTCAGTGGACGCAGTTGGGTGTACCTGAAGGAGGCTGTGTGCACCCTGTTTGTCAGCAAGCGTGGTTGGGTGTCCCTGTATCCTGTGTGTGTTGAGGGAAGTGGCCAAGGGTTCCTTGCTCTCCCCGCGCAGCACATCTCAAACCACCGGTGTCTCGTGCAGTCCATCTGCTGCTAGGTGAGGGCGCATGGTGTTTTCCACCACTTCTAGCCTGCGGGCCATCTGTGGGCAGCTACTTAAACGGAGTCACGCTTGTATATGGTCAGAGGACATACTTTGGCAGGAAAAGCTGAGGTAATTTAGAGGAGGCAGTTTTTAAGGAAGGTATATGGTACCTCAGGGAGTACAGGGAAAATGCCGGGAGGTGGAGGAGTGCTGGAGGTGTGGCTTCTGTGAGAAGCTACTGGAAGCCTCCCACATCTGATGGCGCTGATGCCAGCCGACTCTGGGATGAACCCACTGAGACAGTGAAAGTGGTGGCGCCTCTAACGTATTTAAGATGGCGAAAATTTTCAGCAAAGGAGCAATTGGAAAGAGAAGTGAGAATACGTGAGAGAAATAGCTCTGTGGACACCAAGGTCAGTGAAGAATGGGGGAGGAGGTGCTCCAGTCGCTGGAAGAGGCGTTCTGCTGCAGACCACGGTGAGGCAGGCTGTCACCCTGCACTCCATGTAGGTTCATGGTGGAGCAGATATCCACCTGCAGCCCTCTGAGGACCATGTGCCAGAGCAGGTGCATGCCTGAAGAAAGCTGTGACCCCATTGGAAGCCTGTGCTGGAGAAGGCTTCTGGCAAGACCTGTGGAGAGAGGAGCCCATGATGAATCAGGTTTATTGGCAGGACTTGTGACTCCACTGGGGACCCACACTGTGGAGCAGTTGAAGAACTGCAGCCCATTGGGAGGACTCATATTGGAGAAGCTCATGGAGGACTGTTTCCTGTGGGAGAGACCCTACACTGGAGCAGAGGAAGAGTGTAAAGAGAAAGAAGTGGCAGAGAAAACGCATGTCAAACTGACTGCAACCTCCATTGCTTGTCCTTTTGTGTTGATCAGGATGAGGATCAGGAGAGGTAGAGAATTTGGGAGTAAAGCCTGGAAAGAAGGGAGGGTTTGGGGAAAAGTTTTTAAGATTTCTGTTTATTTCTCATGATCCTGCTCCGATCTGATTGATAATGAGTTTAACTAATTTTCTCAAATCAAGTTTGTTTTTCCTGTGACAGTAATTGGCAAGTGATCTCTCTGCCCTTATCTTAACCCACAGGCCTTCCATTATATTTTCTCTTCCCTGTTCAGTTGAAGAGGAGGGAGATAGAGCGGCTTTTGCTTGCACCTGGCATTCAGCCAGGTCAACCCACCACAGTCATTTTTGGAAGTGAACGGGGACATGAAGAATTCAGGATAAAGTTAGTAATTGAGAGAGATAATGGACAAAACATGAACAGTGTTAGAGAAGGGAATGATCATGGGGGATTTCAGTTGTTGTAAAAGGACAAAGGGTGGATTGTGTGTAAATTGTCCACTTTTGTTCAGTGTTGGGGTGATTATTTTTTTTTTATTTTAGTGTGGGGAATTGCGCTTCTGTTTATGTGAGTGAAAGCTGTGTGATGAATTAGGATCTTATCCCCCTGTCCTGTTGAGGAGGGCAGTGATAGAGTGGCTTGGAGGGCACCTGGCATTCAGCTAAGGTCAGCCTACCACACTAGGGAATGCATTAGTAGTGAAGTTGCAAGATGCAGAAGGGGTGAAGCTTTAACTTGACCATGCTGAGTAAGCCATCTTTGCAATGTTATTCTGGCTCTCGGCATTAAGTTGCAGAAGGGATGAACAGAGGGTCATGAAATGGGATTTTAAGGGGGAAGGGGGAGGGAGAGAAATCCCCACAGAGACTGATTGAATTAAAGCTGCGGTATTTTACTCAGTTTACAGTTCTGAAGCCCAGATTCAATAGAAAATCATGGACGTTTTGTCTATACAGGAAGGCAGAAAAGACTCACCAGTACTTCCTGCTGCGTTGAGCAAGCGTTTCTCATATAATGAAGGTGCTAGAGGGTAGGGAGTGAAAGTGACCCTGGGGAAAAAAAGTAAAGAGGATGACAGAATGGAAAATTCCACTTGAGATAGAAGAGGAACAGAGGCCTGAGGAGCAGGCAAGAGCAAGGTGCCCTGAACAAAGGGATCTCTCTACCCTCAGGTCACTGAGGAGCACCACTGCTACTCTTCCTACCCTGGCTTGCTTTGCAGTGTGTGACCTTCCTTAAACCAGGGTTTAAGTCTTTGCTTGTGTTGGTGTTTTTACATGTTGCTCCTATGGCTGCCTGCGGAGAGTGACGACCCTCTAAGAAGAGTCACTGAGGGCCATTGTCTCTGCCTAAGGGGGAAATGGAGCTTTCTGCACCCCAAGGCCACACTGTGAACAGTGGAGGGCCATTTGCCTGTGCCAGTCCTCTGGCCACAGCAGTGGCATTGTTCTGGTGCTGAAAGCCTGGCCAGTGTGAATGAAGGCCTGTTGTGAGCTCGAACTGTTATACTTCAGTGTTTAGTTGTTGCTTTTTGTCATGGTTTAAGCCCAGTCAGCCACGCAGCCACTTGGTCACTCTCCCACCACTTCCTCCCCGCCACTCCTGGAAGGATGGGGAGGAGAATCGAAAGAATGTAACTCCCATGGGTTGACATAACAGTCCAGTAACTAAAGTATAACACAAACCGCTGCTGCTACCACCAATAATAATAATGGTAAGGGAAATAACAAGGGAAGAGAATACAACTGCTCACCCCCGCCGCCCGACACCCAGCCTGACCCAAGCAGTGATGTAACCCTTCCAGGTAACCGTCCCCAGTTTATATAATGGCCATGACATGCTGTGATATGGAATATCCCTTTGGCTAGTTTGAGTCAGGTGTCCTGTCTCTGCTTCCTCCCCGCTTCCCCTCCTCCCTGGCAGAGCATGAGGCTCAGAAAGTCCTTGGTC
>WYDI02014405.1:0-27390 GCA_009867235.2 Psittacus erithacus
CCCCCCCTGGAAGGCTTCCCCTCCTCCCAGGGCAGAGCATGAGGCTCAGAAAGTCCTTGATTAATGTAAACATTCTAAGCGGTAGCTACAAACATCGGAATTATCAGAACTGTTCCCAGACTGAAAATTAGAAACACAGTGCTGCACCAGCTACTAAGAAGGAGAAAAAATGACTGCTACTGCTGAACCCAGGACAATAGGATAGGTCGTCACCCAATTGTTTGAACTCCTGGGACAGTTTTTCCACAGCTGAAATGATGGAAAGGGTGAGATTGTCTTTGAACTCTCAAAGTTGACGAATCATTTCATCCACTGTTGGTGTTACTATGTCATTCCAGGTTACTGATGTCAGTGAGTGGTGTCATGGTTTAGGTCCAGTCAGCCAGTAACTCAGAGCCATGCAGTCTCTCTCTCACTCATTCGCCTTCTTCCCCGCCACTCCTGGAGGAATGGAGAGGAAAATCAAAAGAATGTAATTCCATGGGTTGAGATAAAAGCAGTCCAGTAACTAAGGTATAACGCAAACCGCTACTGCTACCACCAATAATAATAATGATAAGGGAAATAACAGAAGAGAATCCAACCGCTCACCACCTGCTGACCGATACCCAGCCCAACCAAGCAGTGCTCTAACCCTTCCAGGTGGCTGTCCTCAGTTTATATCCTGGGCATGACATGCTGTGGTATGGAATACCTCTTTGGTCTGTTTCAGTCAGGTGTCCTGTCTCTGCTTCCTCCCAGCTTCCCCTCCTCCCTGGAAGAGCATGATGACATTATTTAGAGCAAGAAACATTATTTAGCAGCAGCTAAAAACATCGGTGTTATCAGCGCTGTTCCCAATCTGAAAGTCAAAAAAACCAGCACTGCACCAGCTACTAATGTTATAAACAGATGACTGAGACCAATTTAAAAACAAAAACTATTTTAATTAGGCTGAGAAGCAATAAGCAAAACCAACGCTGGGTGCACGCGCAGAGCCTCCCCTAGCTCCGCCACAACGCGCCACCGGATCTTTCAAAAGTCCCGCCTTTTTATACCCGCCTCTGGTCCAATCTCCTCTTGCCACATTATCTTCCTGCTTTTCTCTCATTTGACCGTCCGAGTCACTGAGTTCCCTCACTGGTCCCCTGACAGTCCTGCGGGTCTTCTAAAGATCTCGCAAAGTCATTTTCCGGTGGGGTGGCGGCGGCCACATCCGCCCAGAGCTGCGCCACACTGGCACCAGGCGGGGTTTCCGGGGTTTCAGGGTCCCGGGGAAGTGGCGACTACGTCATTACGTCGACGTCAGGCGAGGTTTCCAAGGAAACGGCGGCGGCGCCGGGGAAGCGGCAGGAGCGGCGCTTGGGTGCAGCTCCCAGGGAAACAGCGGCTACACTGGCTAAACAGGTTACGCAAGCTACGCAAACGGCGGTGGGGGGGAAAACAAGCGTCGGCTACAGAAACACACTAGTACTCTTATCACAGAGATCACAAACCGTGCCAGATCCACACAGGGTACAATGACCACACCATATTCTACTCTGACACAAATCATAACTGTGTTTATCACACTAAGAAGGAGAAAAATGACTGCTACTGCTGAACCCAGGACAGTGGGCATATGATGATGGTGCACTCCGTGTAAATTTCCACCACATGGGTGGTGTGCATTTGACTTCATCTGTATCTATGGGTGCATTCCCGGCATCCATCCTGCAATACATCATCTCTACAATGGCTGATTCCCTCAGAGACTGGGTGTCTTCCTCTAGAGTAGTCCACTTGCCTGAATGACTCATACCATCATCCTTGTACGGAAACCTTTCTTTTACCACTGCCAAGAGCCGGCTCCAAAGGCTGAGGGACTGTTTCTCTTTTGCAATTGCTTTGTCAATTCTTCCTTCCCTAGCAAGTGATCCCAGCTGCTTGGCGTACCTACCTTCTAGTTCGCGACCGTCAGCCCCATTGTCCCAGCATCGGAGCAACCAGGTGATGATGTGCTCCCCTGGATGATGGGTAAAATCTTTTCACATATTCTGTAGCTTGGTTGAGGTCCGGGGTCAAGAAGTCACCTCTTCTTCTTCCTCTTCTGCTGATCCACGTAATAATAACTCTTGTTTGTATGCTGTCCTGTATAGTAAGTGCATTGGTTCTTCATCTTTCTTCACTGTATGGGTTGGTTTTTGTGCCTCTTTTTTGCTTTTCCCCTTGTGTACAGGGGCAACCGATATTGGCATGAATTGGTCCTTTGGTTTAGCTGCAGTGATTATCACTGTGACTGGAGTGGCTGCAGTATCTGTCATTGGGGTTGGTGCAGCTGCTGTGCTTGGGGTTTGAGTAATACCAGCAGCTGTGCTGTCTGTTGCTGTCAAGGTCTGAGTAGCTGCTGTACTTGTCACTGGGATTGGTGTAGTTGCTGTGTTTGGAACTGGAGTATCTGCATTGTCTGTTGTAGTCAGATTTTGAGTAGCTGTTGTACTTGTCACTGGGGCTGGTGTAGCTGCTGTACTTGGAGTTGGAGTAGCTGCATTGTCTGTTTTGCCATCAGATAGAGACATCTTTTTCCCTTTGAAGGTGCTGGATAGTGTTGAACAGGGCTCTGTAAGCGTAGGCTAAGCCCCAGCACATTGCCATGATTTGTCCCTCTCCGGTATGACCAGAATAACAACACACCTCATTTAAGCGTTTTACTAATTTTTCTGGATTTTGCAGTTGTTAAGTGGTGAAGTTCCAAAGCACTGGAGAGGCCCACTGGCCTAGATATTTGCCCATACTGTCCCACACACCCTGCCACTCATGACTGTCCAGCCTCGGGGAAAATCTCTTGGTCCTCCTATATCGTCGTCTAACCCTAGACAAGGCCCAAAACCAACTCTGCTTAACTTTCGAGATCAGACGAAATGGTCTTGGGTAAAACACACTCTGTATGCATGCCAACATGGTGATTCCCATCACAATCATCAGGCAGGTCTCAAGGGTACCTAAAGGTCATGCAGAACCTTCAGAACTCTCAAATGATGCTGTAAATAGTCTGGTGGGAGACCTGGGGGTGTAAAGGAATGTCTTCTTCATAGGTTGACCACCCGAGGAGGGAAAAAGAGATCTGTAATTGCTAAGCACTTCTGTGTTATACCTCCCAAAGTATAGAGGTGATGACCACACTGGGAACACAAGCTTGATCAGTTTCATGATCAATGAGTCTATTGTATGTCAAGTCATTACCATAAAGCACAGTGAAACTAGGACCTTAGGCCAAGCCCCTCAGCTGATAAACACTAAAACAGCAAATAGTGGCTGTAAGTAAGGTACAACAACTTTGAGAGCCAATAAACCAGCATTGTGACGAGTGACTATTATTCTGAAATAATGAATGCTTGCCACAATTACGGTTAGACACACTCTGGTCAGATCTGTCGTTATCTCAACACTTCGTGCCCCACGTTGGGCACCACAAAGAGCTGTTGTGGTTTAAGCCAGGCCGGTAACTCAGAGCCATGCAGCTGCTCACTTATGCCCCCTGCCTCCCCCTGTTCCTCCCCCTTCTCTCGGAGTGGAGGGGAGGAGAATGGAAAGAATGTAACTACCACGGGTTGAGATAAGAACAGTCCAGTAACTAAGGTATAACACAATCACTGCTGCTACCACCAATAATAATAACGATAAGGGAAATAACAAGAGAAGAGAATACAACTGCTCACCCCCTGCCAGCCGATACCCAGCCCGATCCGAGCAGCAGTCTATCCATTCCAAGTAACTCCCCCAGGTTATATACTGGGCACGATGTGCTGTGGTATGGAATACCCGTTTGGCCAGTTTGAGTCAGGTGTCCTGTCTCTGCTTCTTCTCAGCTTCCCCTCCTTCTTGGCAGAGCATGGGACTCAGAATGCCCTTGGTCAGTGTAAATATTACATAGCAACAACTAAAGCCATCAGTGTTATCAGCATTGTTCCCAGGCTGAAAATCAAAAACACAGCCCTGCACCAGCCACTAAGGAGAAAAATGACTGCTACTGCTGAACCCAGGAGAAAGTAAAATTATAAAGGGTTTGTTGGTTTTAGTTTTACAAATTTAGCTTAAATGAAAGTTTTACTTTCAAGACTGTTGTCAAAATAGGTAGAAATCAGCATATCATATAGTAAAAAGTAATCTGGAAAATGTAATTAATTTCTAGACATAAATCTTGTGGATTAATAATTTTTTTGAGAACTGTCCCATGTCAAGTATTTTGGATAAGCCATAAATATATTAATTATATTTTATATTATTTATAATAAGCTGTTTACAGCATATGAAAAATTCTGAATGAAAAGGAAATTTTTTCTCAGGATCTGGGAAGGTTGTGTAAATTTAGAATTACACAGATTCACTAAGATTTACACTTTTAATACACAAGGTTTGATCTGCATTAACAGTTCCTTATCCTAGACAGAGTTTATTGAGGGATATGAAGAGAACAAAGGACTCTGTGCCATATTTTGTATGAAAAGTTCAGGTGGGTTCTGCTGCAAGTCGTGAGTCAGTTACAGACGCAACAAAGCAGTTTCTTAGATATTAAGCCCTTTAGCAATAATAGATTTTTTTCTGGCCATTCTGGTGCTGGACCTTTCTTTGAGCTATACACATGAATGACATAAAGCAACTACCACACATTCAGTTTCCTTTGTACCAGAGAGCAGACCTGAGAAGGTTGCTGGTGAAGCTGAATTTTCTGTAAGAGAAAATGTCTTCTGAAAGGGCATACATAAAGATGACATAGAGTGAAAAATGCAAAAGCTTTTGGGTAAGTAGGCTGAAGGGCAGAAATCTTACAGAACAGACTAATTCTTTCTTTCACATGAAGACAGTCAAATAATAGCCCTTTGTTTGACTGTTCAGATTATCACACTACATCTTCTTGTATTTCGAGAAAAATGTCTACTTTTTTGAAATAAGAGTTCTACTTTTCACACTTCAGGGTTTTTTTCCTTAGTATTCCCATAAAGTTTTAAAATTTATATTTTAGCGACTGTTGCTTATTTGCTAATTGTTTTCAGCTTCCCTCAGTTATCTTTTCCTTTTTTTTTTTTTTGTGTAATAGTAAAATGCCTGAATCCTTCATGTGTTTTTCTTAGCTCTGAAAATTCCAGTCATAGTACTGGTGGTATCTTTTTGATATTATTGGTACTGTCTTCATAGGAAGGTATATTATGGAAAAAATACAAAAAAAGCTGAAAGCAAAAAGATCTACTTGTGATAACATAACGTTTCTCTTAATTTGCCTTTTTGAAGTCAGTTCTTAGTATTAATTATTAATTAATCATTAATTTCAACCCATGACTCGGTTAATAGTACTAGTAGCACTTAAGTACAGAAATTCTATTGTACAGCAGATAAAAGAGTTTAAATAGTGCCCTTGTGATTTTTAAAAGGAAATTCTGCCTACATTAATTTCATTGCAATAACTATGAAATTCAAAATTATTTGTAAAAAGGAAAGCACTGTCAACAAACTTTAATAGTAAGACATCCTCTCTCTCTATTACATTCATAATAACAATAAGAGATTAATCCATATTTTTCATTAGGTAAAACTTTCATAAAAGTCCATTTGAGTTGCACCAAGATAAGAACTGCTGAAATCACCAGTCTGTGTCATATCTCAGTGTTACAGTGAGAGCATTATTTAGAGCATATTCAGTAGATTATTCCTAGGACTTCTATGAAGATTTCCTTGGCTTAGTTCCCCCCAAATCTAACCACGTATTAGATGCCAAGAATTTGTTGGCCCTGCTCCCAGTTATGAGTTTCAGACATTTGGCAAACCTCCCTGACTAACATGAAGCTTAGAAACTGAGCTTTCCCACACGTTCTAATCTGGAAGGCAGCCCACAGAGATGATGGCAGGCTAAGCAACTGAGCAGGTCTGCAGGAAACACTGAAATTTAGTGTAGCTCCCTCCAAGGATTCTCTGACAGGGAAGCATGCAGATGAATATTTCTTCCTTTGTCTAATATGTACTCTGCATGTGCATCTTCCTTGCTTATCTAACTTTTGGGCATGATAACAAATTGTTTCACAGAATATTCTTTAGCAGAATTTTCCTTGAAAGTTTCAGATTTTGGTCTTCCATCTTGTCCAAGAAATTATCCAACCCCAGCCCAGCTAAATAGCGTGGATTATTTAAACAACTATCTAATTCTCAGAGGGAATTACAGTACATAAAGTTATTCTGCCTCAGACATATCAGCAACATATTAAAAATGTGGACTCTAAAATAGGCAACTATAATGGTGAGGAGAAAAGATAGCTTCAACAGTACATTAAATACAGGATCTTTCAATGACTTATTCTGCATTAAAAAATACCCTGTTGCCAAAGCTGATACTTTTGAAGAATGTTTATCTCAGTGTGTTTCATTAATAATATTTTCTGGGAAAAGGGAAATATCAAACTATTCCAATTTGTTGTTTTGTAAAAGTAGTTCTAACTAGTTCTAACTTTTTTGTCTTCTAAAGACTACACCTCAAACTTATTTATGCACAATTTTCAAAATTCTGAAATTGTTTGAATATAAAACTTATAAAAAGCTTACTTTGAAATGGTTCATTTAACCTTACCCAAAATCTGCTTTTTTTTTTTGAATTATTGGGAATTCAACTTTTCATCATTGTGCTTTTCATCACAACCTGGGGAAAATTATGTCTTCCTTGGCATCATTCGGAGTACTGTGATGACACTGAATGTCATCATACACAGCTCTTCTTGATAAGAAGATATGATTTTAATTTATAAATATGTACTTCTTTTTTGTTATTTTAACTGAATCTCCTTCACTCACATGGTAAATGCAATGTTTTCCAGGCCATTCAAGTCTAATCTGGGGGTTAAGGCACACAGTTATTTTCCTCATCTGTTCCAAGAGTGAACAAAACCAGGCTAAACAACCTTTCAGGAATAATGTCCCAAGTCTGCTCTTTGTTGGCTGCTGGTCCTTATTTTCCCTCCCCCCATTTTTTTCCAGCGAAAGGAAGACGTCACATTGTGCCTTCACTATATGTACACAACCTTGTATGGCAGCCAAGTTTCATTTAAACTGTAATTCCACCTTCCTGAATCAGTTCCTACTTACAATTTTTTTTCTTTCCTATACCTCCTTGGTAGTCACTACTGAATTTTCCTCGTTTTATTTTCATTTAATTTAAACCCCAGTCCATTCTGACACCTTTCTTCTTCTAACAGCGTTACTGTTAGAGTAACAGCATTGCGCTTGAGGACTCTGCAGAGATTCATGCGTACCCAAGCTTTTTCATTCCAAAGATATGTGGGTTATAGAAGATGTTTTAAGTTTTGCTGTGGTGTGCTGTTGTGGTGCTTCCATATTCTGTAGAAAAGTAGTTTAATCTTTATCTACAAAACTTTTTTTTTTAAATTGAAATACTAATCAGCTGGAGAATTTTATTGACTGTTTAGTTGCAGACCTCAGGAGGGAAGAAAGATATTAAAAACATATTTACGTATGAAACTGATTCATTTTTAAATCAGCCAAAACTGATTTGAATCAGTAAAGCATATCATAAATTTAACCAAGAAAATGCTCTTAATGTAAGTAGCAATAAATTTCCATAGATTACAGTAGCTCTTAATGAAGATAAAATATTCTAATATAAGCAATAAATAGTCATGTCTCAATATATGGGAATTCTTTTTTTTTTTTTATTCTCCTAGTCATAGATAAGAACATGTCAATACCTAATTCATTCAAACAAAAAGGCAAACCTAGAGGTCTCTGCCCTTTTGTTTGCTACAGAATGTGATGGGCACCACTTACAAGAGGGAAATGAAATTAACCAGGAAAGATCTATGAATGTAGGGAAATTCATATCCAGAGGCAAAGTCCTTGTATGTTCTTATATATTTTATTATATTGAGCCCCAAACCCAAATTACTAGTGCAATCAGGATCAAAATTTGTCCTTTACAGATCAAGACCACTGAGCTAATGCTATTTGTCATGACAGTCCAGGCTGGGACAGGGCAGTGGCATTCCTCAGATATCCATGAAGGCTGTGGGAAATACAAAGGAAATACAAGTGTCAGAAGCTGGCCTGTGATTGCATGACTGGGTGGAATAAACCTCTCCACTTCTTGGAGTGAAATCTCTCTCTTAGTAAGATACCTTTTATTTATAGCAATCTGACAAAGATAAAGTTATTTCCCTGCAGAGATTGCCTGGTATACTACTTTCCCATAATAACTAATACTAGTAATACCATTTCTGTGAATTTTAGCATCTGCTTCTTTTGACCCTTCTAACTTATTCATTGTTTACCTGCTTGGGAAGAAAAAATATCCTTTCCCTAACCCAGAAGTTTATCTTTTCCCAGAATTGAGGTTTTCTTATTGATCACAAGCTTGCAGAATGGTAACATTCCTAAAATGTCTAAGGATAAATTTCAGTTGTGCCTCCAAAGAAAGACATGGATCTTATTGAGGCTGAAAGCTGCAAAATCAGTTTGTGCTGTCAAAGTTTAACTTTTTTCCCCCTATTGATTTTATTGTAGGGAGAAAGAGTTGTATTGACAGCCCTTATTACTGAATCTCCTACTTGTTCATGCACCAGCTCTGTGTATCACCAGCAGTGATAAATTCTCCTTGCAGCCTTACCCATGTATCAGACTCTCCAGACTCTTCAGACATTTTATCTTTATCTTTGACTGCCCTGTAATACTTTAGCTGAAAATGTTGCTGGTGGGAAAATACTAATCACATAATGAATGTGATTCTGTGCTTGTGCCTTGTGGTTGTTTACAGTTTTCTGGAGTTATCACAAAGCAATTACTCATCTGCTAACTTATTTCAAGTCTCTAGTGCTTTAGACTTACTTATAGCCTTATATCTCTCTGTGCTCAATCTTTCCCAACCCATAACCTATAGCTACACTTCCTAGTGTAGAATGATCTTTAACTTCCGTTTCTTTACATCATGACCCTGTTTCATAGAATGCTCAGCTAGCAGTGCAGTAGAGAACATAAATCAGTTTCTAGAATGGCATGGTGGGATCATGGACGTCAGCTGCAGCTTTCATTTCTCTAGGTAACATTTAGAAAAGTCATAAAATTTTACAAAAATCTGAAAATAAGTTTTGTGAGGAAAAAGATCTCAGAAGATGCTGAGTAACTTTTTCATAGATTTTAAGGTATCCTGTCTCGTATCATAAAAGGACATAATATAGGTCTTTATATAGAATATCAATATGAAATACAGACCTATAGCTCAAGCAACAAAGTAGAACTGAAATATGCTGTTCAAAATCACCTGCAAGTGCTTAACGTTTTGAAGAGCTTGGCAAGAACTATAGAATAAGCTTACAACAGTATTGCACAAATCTCTCTCAATGTTGATTTTTGGCATAAACAAAATTTTCAAATAGGGCAATAGAAGGAAAAAAGAGCAAAACATCTCTGAAAATAGATGTTAAGCTAATAGAATCATAGAATGGTTAGGGTTGGAAAGGACCTTAAGATCATCTAGTTCCAAGCCCCCTGCCATGGGCAGGGACACCTCACACTAAACCATGCCACCCTAGGCTCTGTCCAGCCTAGCCTTGAACACCACCATGGGTGGAGCATTTGCCCCTTTTTTGGGCAACCCATTCCAGTGCCTCACCACCCTCACAGTAAAGAACTACTTTCTTATCCCTAACCTGAACTTCCTCTGTTTTAATTTTAACCCATTACCCCCTGTCCTGTCACTGCAGTCCCTGATGAAGAGTCCCTCTCCGGCATCATTGTAGATCCCCTACAGACACTGGAAGTCTGCTATGAGGTCTCCACGCAGCCTTCTCTTCTCCAGCCTGAACTGCCCAACTTCCTCAGCCTATCTTCATACAGGAGGTGCTTCAGCCCCCTGATCATCCTCGTGGCCCTCCTCTGCACTTGCTCCAACAATTCCATGTCCTTTTTATGTTGAGGACTCCAGAACTGTACACAATGCTTGAAGTGGAGTCTCAGGAGAGCAGAGGGGCAGGATCACCTCCTTCAACCTGCTGGTCACACTGCTTTTGATGCAGCTCAGAATACGGCTGGATTTCTGAGCTGCGAGAGCACACTGAAGCTGGCTCATGTTAAGTTTCTTATTGACCAACATCCCCAAGTCCTTTTCTGCAGGCTGCCCTGAATCACTTCTCCACCCAACTTGTATCTGTGCCTGGGACTGAGCTGACCCAGATGTAGGACCTTGACTTCACTTTGTTGAACTACATGATGTTGGCATTGGCCCACCTCACAAGCAAGTCAAGGTCCCTCTTTATGGCATTCCTTCCCTCCAGCATATCAGCCAAGCCACACATCTTGGTGTCATCGGCAAACTTGCTGAAGGTGCATTCAATCCCACTGTCCATGTCGCTGGCAGAGATGTTGAACAGGATAGGTCCCAACACCGACCTCTGAGGACACCACTTGTTACTGGTCTCCAGTTGGACACTGAGCTGTTGACCACAACTCTTTGCATGTGGCCATCCAGCCAGTTCTTTATCCACCGAGTGGTCCATCTATCAATTAATGTCTCTCCAATTTAGAGACAAGGATGTCATCTTGATGGGAAAATGTCAAATGTCATGTCATGATGGGACAGTGTCAAATGCTCTGCACAAGTCCACGTAGATGATGTTTGCTGCTCTGCTCCTATCCACCAGTTCTGCAGCACCATCAAAGAAGGCCACCAAATTGGTCAGGCAGCATTTCTCCTTAGTGAAGCCATGCTGGCTGTCACCAAGCACCTTGTTGTTTTTCATGTGCCTTAGCATGCCTTTCAGGAGAATCTGCTCCCAGATTTTTCCAGGCACAGAGGTGAGACTGACTGGTCTGTAGTTCCCTGGGTCATCCATTTTCCCCTTCTTGAGCATGAGGGTTATATTCCCCTTTTTCCAGTCATTGGGAACTTCACCTGACTGCCATGATTTTTGAAATATGATGGGCAGTGGCTTAGCAACTTCATTTGCCAGCTCCTTCAGGAACCACGGTTGGATTTCATCAGGTCCCGTGGACTTGTGCATATTCAGGTTCCTAAGATGATCTCGAACCTGATCCTTTCCTATAGTGGGCCTAAGGTCTTCATTCTCACAGTCCCTGCATCTGCCTTCCAAGGCTTGGGTGGTGTGGTCAGAGCATTTGCCAGTGAAGACTGAAGCAAAGAAGTCATTGAGAAACTCAGCCTTCTCCAAATCCAGGGTAGCCAGTTCTCCTGACAGCTTCTGGAGAGGCCTCACGTTATCCCTAGGGTGTCTTTTGTTAGAAGCATACCTGTCTGTTATCTTTCACATTCCTTGCCAGATTCAGTTCTAACTGGGCCTTAGCTTTCCTGACCTGGTCCTTTGCTTCCCTGATAGCATCCCTTTATTCTTCCCAGGTCTCCTGGCCTCCCTTCCACCTTTTGTAAGCTTCTTTTTTCCCTCTAAGTTTTCTCAGCAACTCCTTATCCATCCGTGGAGGCCTCCTGGCCCTCCTGCTGCATTTCCTTCTGGTCAGGACACAAAACTCTTGAACTTGGAGCTGGTGATCCCTGAATATCAACCAGTAGTCTTGGGCTGCTGAAATATTTAAAAGATGTGAAAAATAATAAGCTAAACAGGCCAGATTTCTCATGTAGTTCTTCTATAAACATATGTGCATATTTGTATATAGTTCTTTCTAGCTTTGTATCTTGAATCAACTTTTGTAGGTGAAATAATGGACATCACTTTTACACTACATGTCAATGAGTTTTTGCAGAATTAGGATACAGCTGAATGAATAAGCATGAAAAAACTCTACAGTATTTGTCAAGATAATAGAGGTATAAAGGTATAGATTTAAAATAGCAGGAATAACTATTAATAACCCGATGGCACAAACTGCATTTCTTAGTTTTTGTTCATATTCTTCAAGTTCAGTAATCAAAATCCCGTGAGTAAACTCAGTCCTTAGAATAATCTTGAACTGTAACTAGCTAAAATAGCATTCAGCTGAGATCTCTTCTAAGTAAGAGTGTTGTGGTTTAGGTCCAGTCAGCTAGTAACTAAGAACCATGCAGTCTCTCTCTCACTCTCTCCCCTTCCTCCCCCCAGCTCCCGGAGGGATGGGGAGGAGAATCGAAAGAATGTAACTACCACAGGTTGAGATAAGAACAGTCCAGTAACTAAGGTATAACACAAATCACTGCTGCTACCACCAATAATAATAATGATAAGGGAAATAACAAGAGAAGAGAATACAACTGCTCACCTCCTGCCAGCCGATACCCAGCCCGATCTGAGCAGCGATCTATCCATTCCAAGTAACTCCCCCAGGTTATATACTGGGCATGACATGCTGTGGTATGTAATACCCCTTTGGCTAGTTTGGGACAGGTGTCCTGTATCTGCTTCCTCCCGGCTTCCCCTCCTTCCTGGCAGAGCATGGGACTCAGAAAGTCCTTGGTGAGAGTAAACATTACTTAGCAACAGCTAAAACCATCGGTGTTATCAGTGTTGTTCCCAGGCCGAATGCCAAAAACACAGCCCTGCACCAGCCACTAAGAAGGAGAAAAATGACTGCTACAGCTGAACCCAGGACAAAGAGAAATCAAAAGAGCTACAGCTTTTATAGGGAATGTCTGACACATGTCATTTTCTTGCCCATTGTGTTAGGATCCTGGCTGCAATCTCCCATCCTACAAGTTCAGCTGGCTGAGTTAAGGGCTTACTGGGATAAGTGAGGCATTTAGTCAAAGGTTATCTCCATCACTGATCAGAAGCCAGAAACATGGCCTCCCTGCCTTTCCTGAGAAGCTTCTTCTTAGCAGAGGCCACTGCTGCTGCCTTTCCTGATCTGCATTGCATCTGCTCAGCAGCCATGTCTGTGCACAGGCTTATGCCTCTTCAGTCCTAACCCAACCTGGACCCATGCTCAAGGCTCTCTGGCCTGGTCTTGGACCTTGATTGCCACAGTAGACATATCAGGCTATTACTGCACCAAAGCTGTCCTTGGCCACTATCTCAGGGCCTGATCCTGACCCTGACTTTCTGTCTTAGTGCTCTTGCCTGTACTGCATTTACCCTTGGCTCCTGGCTCTTTTCCCGCAGTGAGCAGCAAGACCTTGTTCCTCCATGGCATCTTCATTCATAGTCTAGGCTAACATTTATCAAAACTATTTGTATGCAAAACATGCAATGAACTTGAGTTCATACCAGGAATTTAACAGTGCTGTTAGGAAGGTGGTGCAATTTCTTATGGGTAAGGAGACTTCACAAGAACAACTTGATTGATTCCTTCAAACTGGTGGAAACAGACATTCATGGTCGAGACAACAGTAGTTTTTGAGCTCAAATTGCTGAAGTTCAGTAGCTGTTTTGTTAGAATTAGTAGTGGGAGAAACAAGAGTGATCATGTTTTGGTTTTTTTGCTTGACATCAGCCCACCCCAAGAATTGGATAATTGTCTTCATTTTTTCACTCTGTTGATAAATTACTTCTTCAAAATGGACTATTGTGATGTTTTACCATGGGTTACTATGTTTCTTTGGAAACTGCTACACGGATGCTTTTGCCATATAATGTTCTGTAAGTGGATTCTGGTTCAGTTCGCCTGTTTTCATTTGCCTTTGAAATCTTATTTTAGAAGGTAGCTTTTTTATGGAGAGGAGTTGTTTTTGGAGGTGTTTAGGGGGTTTTTACTGAGAATTTGAGAGTGCAGCCCCAAATATGTCTTAAGGAAGCATCACTCATTAAATGAAACATAATCATTCCTTAAAAAAAAGCCTTGCATTATGAAATATCCTCTTCCTGATCCTTCTTAGAGGCAAGTATTCTGGAACAAAATAAGTATGCGGATGTGGCTGAAACAGTATTATACTGTTGGAGCTGGAGATAACCTGAAACTGAAAAGAAGTAAATCAACTGTAAATGAGCATCACTTTAATAAAGCTGATCAGAGAACAGCTAATTAAAAATGGCACCTGAGCTAGCTCTCTGGTATGCCTGTGTGGATCCTCACAGTGCTTTGTAGCAATACTAGCTCACAGTGAGCTCTGCAGTGTCCTTGGATCAACCTGTTACTTTTGTAAACATGATGAGCTCTTGGAAGTTTTGTGACAATAGCCACTTGGGCACTAGGCATTTGTTAAGGCAAGGCAAAATGATTACAGCCTTAGGCAGATATAACAAGGTCCTGGGACCCTGCACTGCAAGGTCAGTACAGATCCTGTGGCCTTATTTTAGGCTTGGTAGAAATCATGTATACTGGACTACAGTTTCAACTTGACGTAGCTGCCATTAAGAAATCTCAAAGGAAAAAAAAAGAAGTTATTGCACATGTAGTGTTTATTTTAAAAAAACCTGTGTCTTGGAAGAAATAACAATTATTATTATTACTGTTATTATATTTAATTATTAATAGTTATACTAATACTATGTGGAGGAGAGCTGTCTGCTACAACCTTGTTGACATGTGCAGACGCTTTTGTGCCTCATAAGAAAATAAAATATTAGATTTAGAGAGAAACTACAAAGATTTAGAGAGAAATCATGGAAGTGTATTTTGGCAAGAAAAATGGAAAAGTGAAGTGATTGGTTACAGATGACTAAAAGCAGTAAGAAAGGCTGGAAAAGTTGTATGTGTAGAAAGTCTCATTGCTGAGGTGAATTAAATGGAAGTAATAGGTAAGCAAGTACTGAAAAATATGTTGGTTGGGATAGGATGTGTGTTTGGTTTGTCTTTGTTCTGTCCTACCATTCCTTGCCCTGCATAAGGTTAATCATTTTGCATGCCAGGATTCTGAAAAGTGTATGTGAGATTCTCAAAATATAACTAAAATGATTAGGCTTAAAATTTTAAAATTTCCCGGCTAACTCTGTTTTCATTTCAAAAGCACAGCTCTATAGGTATGTTGTAAGTATCTGGCAATAGTTTTGTAACAGTCATAAAAAGGACATTGCATGGGAATCCTGATTAATGATGAAAATCTGAACAAATTCTTTATTTGTTGAGTATGAAGTGCTTTGATGCTAAGACCCTGAGGAATGTTTGAGTCTTTAGGTTTATGTAGTGAAGCAGATTTAAACTGTACTTAATAAGCAGAATTGCATTTGAATTGCTGTAGGGAAAAATCAGGTTTGATCTCTTTATTATGTGTAATTTAATGTATTCAGAAGTGAAACAGTTCAAGGACATAACGTTCAACACTGAAGACTGAGTTTTGCATTGTATAAGACAGAGGATTTATACATTGTGAGAGACTCTAGGGCAAGTGTGTTTTCTAAGACCTCATTTGCTACAACATAGTCCAGGCTTTTTTGTTGAAAATCTGAGCTTAGTCGTGACACTGCACTTACTTTTGTTTTATGTTTATGTAAGCAGAAAGAATCTGCAATACGTAAGCGTACTTTCAAATACATTATAACTTCATAATAGATTTATAGCTATTTTCTACATGAAGGAAACAAAATAAAAATATAAATTTACTTATCTGCTGCCTAGATTACCAAGAGTATATTATAAGTAAGAAATGCCTAAATTCATTGAATCAACATTAATCTTTTTCATTAATTAAATTACTATAGGAAAAATGAATGAGGAGGAATATTGTATACCTTTAAACTGGTTTAGTTACAATTTCTTCATTTAGTGAAGTTATTTGACTTCTTACAGTCTTTTGCTGCAAGTTCAAATGCAGCTATCTGTGATAACATAGCCGTGATAACACTAGTAATTGGATTATGTATTGAAAATACTCTGAAGAATTTTATTTTACACAGAACTAGATTTAGTACCAAATCCTAATAGCTGAGTGCCTGCAAGCCTGTAAATTCTAATACTCTTATTATCTGTTGACTAAAACGTATTATGGCTGACAACAGGGGTTTATTTCCCTTTTTTTACCCTCTGTTATTAAACAAAACAAAAACCAAAACAAAACAAAAAAGAAAAACATCACTGAACCTGAATTTCACGTATTATTTTAAGGACTAACCATATGAAAGGCCGGAAACTTCAAACAAACAATTTGTTTAAAGCCAAATAAAGCAAAATGAATAAATTAACAGTTTAGAACTTTAAAGACTAAAGCATTTTTAATTCATATCCCCAAGTTGAGTAAGTATCTTTTTTAAGATATCACAAAAAGCGGTATTTACTGACATGATTTTGTTATTCATCTTACATGGCTTGCAACTACTGCATTCCTCCCTGTCAATGTCTTCTTAAAATTATATTTTCAAATAACAATATTCCCACGCAGTAATAGGTAGCCTATTTTTTTCTCTTATTACCCCTTAATTTACGTTCCTTCCTGCCTGCATTGTACATGTCCTTCAAAAGGGACAAGTACATCCTTTATCATACATCCTTTGGTTTACATACATGAGGATGTAGAAGAAAAAGAATAATATATCTGTATGTGTTGTAAATGGTAACAGAGAAAATGGCAAATACTACAATTCTCTTTCCAATAAGCAGCCTGGATTGCATAGGAAATCTGGAAGGGTAATGGACCATTCCATTTTAAAATCAAAAGTGGAACTGTAGAAACTCCCTATCTTAAAACAGAGAAGAAATCTGCTTTCAAAATTTAAAACCAACTTGGAGTTTGGAAGAAGCTCTATCTCCCTTCTTAGGCTGTGGTTGCTAGTAGATCTAGCTACGTTTCTAGTAAGATCTAGGAAACCTTACTAAATCCAAGGCTTTTCTGGTAATCAGGCTCTATGAACTGGAATCTCTAGTTTATTGTTTTAATTGTCTTCATTCAACACTTGACCAGACAAACAGCATGCAATCCAATCTAAGTTGTCTCTGCTTTGAGTGGATGATTGGACTAGAAGAACCACTCCCAGGTTCCCTTCCAACATGAACTACTTAGGATTCTGTGGCTCTGTAGTAGAAAATGTTAACAGTGACAGCAAGTTTTGTCTGAGAATTGCATGCTAGCAAGACTTGCCTTGTGTCATGATACTGCATCCCAACATAACAGAAGACAATTTCTTCAGCCAGTTCCTCCAGGTGTATTATTATTTCTTCTTCTGTAATGAACTTACATAATTTTTAAAAGAAAAAAACTCTTTCACATTAATAAATAAGCATGATATAAGTAGGGATTTGGCAGTATGCTTAAACTGTATATGCAGTTAGATTCCTTTTCTTTCACTCACCCCCCTCCCCCTGCTCCCTCTCTTACCTGCTGTATCCTTCACAGACTTCATTGCTTATAAACTCTGAGGCTGGCCCTAGGGTTACAGGTTAAGATTGCTAGAGAAATTTCTGGATTTGCTCTTTTTTACACTCAGAAGTAATTATAACCAATTTGGTCACCATTATTATTATAATAGTAAGAGTCTGTAGTCTCAAAATGAAGTAAAATTTATTTTATTTTAATAGCTGCCCAGGCAGTTTCCAGTCTTTTCAGTGATTCTGCTGCCATATGCATTAAATTTTACATGTTTTCATATCAAGGATTACAAAAATTTATTTAAGAAATTACTCTGTATCCACTGCAGCATACATGAATTATGGTTATTCACTCAGCCATGAGGTTTAAGGATGGAACTGTTTGCCAGGGGCAAAAGACAGAGTTTTCATTCTCAAAATAGAATCAAGCCAGACTTAAAATGCAAGACCTCAGAAGGTTAAATTGTCTAGCTTAATCAGAGAAAAGACTGAGGGATGAGTTCTACGTGAATATATATGTATATGCACATAACTGTAATAGAAAGGAGAGGACAGCTGTTTGATTTTGAAGGCAAAATAAATCCAGTTATTGAGAACCAACTTTATACAATTGTAGTATTAGAACTGGAAATAAATGTTATAGTTGTGAGAAATTTAAATATTGTCGGAGTAATGCAACCTGGAATCATCTGATAACACAACTATTTCAAAGGTATACTTCACTCCAGAAAATTAATAACCTCAGTACATGGTTATAATGGATATAGGACCTTGCAATCTTTTAATCTGTTATTCCCCATTTTCAATATAATCTTTCAAGACTAGCCATGAAAACAAAATGTAATGCATTGACATTTTTACGTTCTTCATACTTGCATCTATACATTAAACCAGCAACAAAATCAAATTTCATGCTTCAGAGCTTTATCCAGTCATCAGCAAAGTGAAGGAGTACATTGGCTTGTTGAGCAATTGGTTAGATTTTTTTTTTCCTCCTGCTCCTCTGAAGAATCAGAAGCTAGCTGCAACTATAGACTGGAAGAAAAGATAGATACAAAGACACTTACAAAATATTTCTTCAGTGTATCTGATGACATGTTCAAGGGCATGCTGACCACCACATTTTTATTCAAGTGGGAAATTTTTCCTGCTTGGTTAGAGAGGAAGTTTGGCAGACTGTTGCAATCTCCTTCATTTTCTCTGTAGCAAAATGAGTATATGGAGCTCCTGTAGTGTCATAATGTAAAAGTTGATTTTCAGCTTCTAAATTTTATGGTCAGAAGAAATCACTTCTTGACAAGAAGTGTCAAAACTGAGATCAGGTTTGTTTGGATTAGCTGGGTATATTTCAGAAAAAAAAATCCTACCATTATTAAAAATCTGAAGTAGAGGAGCACCTGCAGCCCTCCCTTAATAATTCAGGGAGAAATGTGTGCCATCATTGCACCTATGGGTTGTGAGCAAGGGAAGCTTTCAACCCCTGCAACACTTAGATCATAAAGGTGGCAGCTGTGATGGTTGACCTTGGAGAGAGGACAGATCTCCACCCAGCTGCTCTCTCATTCCACCTCCATAACAAGGCAGAGAAAAGAAGATGGAAAAACTTGTCATCTGTTAATGTCTCTACACTGTTTTGGGGGATAGAACTGTATCACACTGAAAAAAGAAATAAACTAGCAAAGTCCTGACTATAGATAAGCCGTTTAGGATAAAAAGAAGCAATGTGGAAAATTCTTACCTTTTTAAAGAACAGTATTAATGTAAGCTTGAATAAATTAATTTATAGCTCTAATTAAATAAAACCATGATGAACCTCAAAGAAATCTTAGTATTTCACTTTTCCTAACATCCACCAATTACATCTTTTTCTTAAGGAAAAAGGTAACTGTCACTTCTTCTTATTCTAAAAGTTAAGGTAAATTCACCTTGGCTGACTTCCAGATGACCACCAAGCCATTCTTTCATTCCCTTTCCTCAACACAGAGTGAAAAATAAAAATGGAAAAGTTCATGATTTGAGCTAAAGACAGGGAGAACAGCCACCAATTACTGTCAAAAGGCAAAACAGATTCAACTTGGAGAAAATAGATTTAATTTATTTCCAGATACAATAGAGTAGGAGCGTGAGAAACAAAGACAAAATTAAAACCACTTTCCTTCCATCTTCACCTCCTTTCCAGGCTTAACTTCACTCCTGACTCTACTATCACCTTCTACCCTGAGCAGATAAAGGGGATGGGAAATGGCGTTATAATCAGTTCATAATGCTATATCTCTGCCTCTCCTTCCATCCCCTGTTCTAGCATGGGTTCCTTCCCATGGTGCACAGTGATTCATGAACTGTTCCAGCATGGGTCCTTTCCAAGGGGTACAGCCCTTCAGGAACAGGACTCAGAACAGTGTGAGTTCCCCATGGGCTGCAGGTCCTGCCAGAAAATCTGTTTCCATGTGGCTTCTCTCAACAGTCTCCTGTGTAGGCTCTCCACAGTCAGCTTCTTTTAGGGTTTGTTCTTCTGCTGTGGTGTAGGGCTCCCCACGGCCACTGGATGGATATCTGCTCCATGGGATAAAGAGGGACAACATGCTTCACTATGGTCTTCATGGGCTGCAGAGGAACCTCTCTCTGCTCTAGTACATGGAGCACCTCCTCCTCCTTCTCCCCTAACCTTGGTATCTGTAATCTTTCTCTCACATTTTTCTTCTCTGTTTCACAGCTGCTGCACAGTCTATTTTGCCTTCCTTAAATAAGTTATCACAGAAGCACCATCATCTTGAATGATGGGCTTAGGTGCATCCTGTGATGGGTCCATTTTGGAGCTGGCTGGAACTGGCACTGTATCCTCTGGTGGAAGCCCCTGTTCTCAAAGAAGAAAGACCTTGCAGTTTCACTTTCCTCCACTTTATGGCCTTGCCACATAAACCAAATGTAGTTCCCCACACAAAATGAAACACTAGTTTATGTAATGTAGGGTTTCTTTATTGTAAAGTATTTACTGGATTCCCATTATAAACTGTAATTTATCTTCCAGTTGCTCAAAAAAAACGAAGTAAAACAAACAATCACACTGACCCCAAGTTAAAATTAGTTGTATTATATCTGAAATAAAGTTACTTTATGAAGTTTTAATGGAATTAAATGCATTATACGAACAGGACATTATAAAATAAAGCAAGGTGAGAAGTGTTTAACAAAATTTGAGAGTGGGCAGAGAAGTAAGAAGCTGTGCTCAGAAATCGGCTCTTACAGTTCTACAAAGTGCTTTATAAGATGTCTTCGAGTTTATTTGTACGTACATTTTTTTCTGACATAAAGCAGAATGTGGGAATCTCAGTCACTTTAATATTGATCCTAAAAATAGGATCAATATATTTATTAAAATCTTAGCCACGTCGTCTGTGAGAGATCTTCTGTCTCAGCATTGCCCTGGCTGAAATTTCATCTTTTTGGCATGTTTATTCCAATCTCAAGCATGGCACATCTTATGGTTTGAGGACTTGAGATTTTATCTAAAAGCTGTTGTAGCTGATGTGAAACTTCTTGTTGGGTCAAGCAAGCTTTAATAAAGGTCAATAAAGTAGGCGATAGGATACAGACATTACAGCTTTGGGAGAAGCAGAAGACTAATAATTTCATGCTTGCTTGAAGATGTGCTACAATAAAAAAATTCCTTATGATTCTTTCCACAAAGAGAACAGAGCACATAATTATAAGATTTTCTGCTGATGAATATAAAGTTTTATAAATGGACAGTGATAATATAAAGGGGCAATAGAAAAGCCTGTCATGGATTATCATGTTCTGTAGTTCAAATACCTTCTGCTGATACTATCACTAAAAATTCTGGAATTCATATGACATGAAAAGATAACAAGTGAAGTTTATGTTTGTGAAGTTTGTTTTTTTCTTTTTTCTTTAAATAGTATAAGTTTCAAAGATATGTTGTATACTTAGAAATAGGACCGTAGTATTAAGTCCTGATGGAAATCATAGACTCACAGAACAGCTAAGGTTGGCAGGGACATTAAAGATCATCCAGTTCCAACTACCCTGCCATGGACAGGGACACCTTCCACTAGATCAGGTTGCTCAAAACCCCATCCAGCCTGGCCTTGAGCACTTCCAGGGATGGGGCAGCCAGAGCTTCTCTGAGCAGCCTGTGTCAGTGCCTCACCACCCTCACAGTGATGAATTTTATCCTAATGTCAAATCTAAGCCTATCTTCTGTTAGATTAAAGCTATCCTCTCTTGACCTGTAATTATATAACCCTGTAAAATGTCCTTCTCGAGATTTCTTGTAGGCCCCCTTTTTAGATATTGGAAGTCTGTTGCAAGCTCTCCCCTGAGCCTTCTGTTCTCCGGGATGAACAAGTCCAAACTCTTTCAGCTTGTCTTCATAGGAGAGATACTCCAGCCCTCTGAGAATCTTCATGGCCTTGCTCTGGACTCACTCCAGTAGGTCCCTCCTGTGCTGGGAGTCCCAGAGCTGAATGCAGCACACCAGGTGGGATCTGTTGAGAGCAGAGTAGAGGCAGAGAATTACCTCCCTTGACCTGCTGTCATGCTCCTTTTGATATAGCCCAGGACACAGTTGGTTTCTTGGCTGCAAGCACACCCTGAAGCCAACTCATGTTGAGCTTATCATCAACCAACACCCTCAAGTCCTTCTCGCAGGGCTGCTCTGAATCTCTTCTCTGCCCAACCTGTAGCTGTGCCTGAGATTGCCCCAACCCAGGTGTAGCACCTTGCACTTGGCCTTGTTGAACTTCCTGAGATTGGCACTGGCCCACCTCTCCAGCCTGTCAAGGTACCTCTGGATGACATGCCTTCTCTCCAGTGGATCCACCAACCCACAGAGCTTGATGTCATCAGTAAACTTGCTGAAGGTGCACTCAATCCCACTGTCCATGTCACTGGCAAAGATGTTGAACAGCACCAGTCCCAGTATTGACCTCTGAGGAACACCGCCCATCACTGCTCTCCACTTGGACACTGAGTCATTAACTGCAACTCTCTGAGTGCGGCCATCCAACCAGTTCTTTAACCACCAAGTGGTCCATCCATCAAATCCATGCCTCTCCAATTTATAGATAAGAATGTTGTGTAGGACAGTGTCAAATGCCTTGAGGAAGTCCAAATAGACAACGTCAGTCACTCTTCCCTTATCCACCAACACTGAGGCCCATCATAGAAGGCCACCAAATTTTCAGGCATGATTTGTCCTTAGTGAAACCGTGCTGGCTGTCACTAATCACCCTCTAAGTGTCCATGTGCCTTAACAAAGTTTCTGGGAGGATCTGCTCTGTGATCTTTCCAGACACTGAGGTGAGACCAACTGGCCTGTAGTTCCCTGGGTCTCTGTATTCAGTGCCATGCTTGTGGTGTGGTTACAACATTATAGATAAAACCTCATAAACTTAATCTACACAGAATTTTAAGGACTAAACCCACTTTATTTGAGAGTATGATTTGGTGGGTTTTCTCTCTTTTTTTTTTTTTTTGGTTTGTTTTTAGATTTTATTACTGCGTCTGTAGGAAATGACCCTATGGCAAATGTTTGGATGCTTTTAACTAAAGGGAGAAATGAAACTCTCAAATACATAAATAGTAATGAATATTCCATCACTGTGAAAGAAAAATTAATCTTAAAGAGTGTCCCTTTCAGATGTAGTAAGAGGTGAGTTCCTATTATTTGTTTTATTAATTTGACATTATTTGTTGTATTAATTTGATATTCTTCATCCATGTATAATAAAAGAGAATAGAAATGTGAACTGTTTCCACATAAACATAACTGGAGAGCACAAGCACAGGTAAAAAATGCAAGTTAAAAGAGGTCTTAACGCTAGAAAGGCTTGTGTAAATGTAAATATTGATAAGTTGTTAAAGTGAACAAACTGCATGAGATTCTGTCACATCCCACATGTGTAAAGGAAAGGAAAAATTTCTTTTTTTTTTTAAAAGGGAAGTCATCAGTATCGCATATAACCACCCTTTCTTTCCAATGATAAAAGGAAAGGCTTACAGAACTGCGTGTTATTGCCACTATTTGTAGAAGCTGAAAGAAAAGAATTTCATTTTTTCTAGGTAATTTTCCTTTTGATTTAACTCATACTATGAAAAAGAACTTGGGAAGTATTTTGCCATCTTCAGAAATCATGAGTATTAATTAAACATTCCTTAGTTTGGAATGATCACTGGTGTATTTTTTCTGTGATGACTGGAGCAGGATTTTATGTAACCTTTTGTGATTTTAAAGAAGCAATTTAAAAATAAAAATATCACTGTCCTGTATGGCATCTAGCGTACTTCTTCTTCCTTATATAAGGACTTTGATGTCAGCATCTTGTCATTTTTCTGGTCTAATAAGAGATATTACTTCTTTTCACAAGTCTTCCTTCAGTGTTTAGCTTGTGTGTTTGTGCAGCAGCATTGTAAGTCAGAATTTTACAAATTGGAATTCATAGTGGCCGGAAGCATATATATAAATGTCAATGCTGAAGCTTGATTTTTTTTTAATATTATCAACTACATATTGGCACCTGGCTTTTTCTAAGAAAATGTAAATGTATTGCATCTCCTGGCAGGGAATTTCATCATATATATAACAGAAGAGAAGGACCATAATGCACAGTGCTCCTGCAGTGGCTAACAGAAGTTGCAAGCAGCCCAAAGCTTCATGCTTATCTGTTGCTTTCATTCAGGAGCCAAGTGATGTTTCCTTCTGTTCCCAACTGATAACAAGTGCAAAATACAGCCAAAACCAGCTTTGGGCCAATTACATCCCTATCAGAAAAAACAAATTGCTGGGCTGAAAGTGTAGAGTTAGAGGCTAAAGAAAAAGAAAGCTGAGTTCTAGGAAACAAAATGGGGGGAAAAGCCAAAAAAAAAGGTACAGGAAAAGATAAGTGCATTGATATAAAACTTACAAATTTAAGAAGAAAAAGGGATTATGAATAAAAGATATTACTTGCTTCACTGGAAAGGAAAATATGCACCCCATTTGTTGCCTAGAGCAGTCAAAGTGTGGGAGAAAAATCTCATTGCTGCCTCACAAATTTGTTTTCCAGTTTCAAGTTGAAAGTCATAAAAGAGAACAGATTTCTACCCCTTAGACTCTGATGATTCAGTATTTATTTAACTGTCATGTCTCCTGTTCTCCTCTGCCTCGGGGAATTCCAGGCTAGAGTTTGTAAATTTACCATTAGTGTAATTTCAGATAAGAAAATGTTAATTAGTTGCAAAATGCAACTTGTGAGGGCATATACAACAAAGAGAGTTTATGGCTGAAAGGCTTTGGGGAGATTTGATTCTCTCTTACATTCCACCTATTTGTTTTTTCAGTCTAAATGTGTCAGGAAAGCATGCTTAGATTTGCCTGTTTTCTTCTTTTGGAAAGATTGTTGGCTTTCTGACAAAGTCTTCAGATAATTTTTGAGTGCTTCCTATTGAAAAAACTAAAAAGTTTTGAAACTCAAAAACATCACAAAAATTTAAAAAAAAAATCTAATATGGTTCTGTTCTAGATAGCTATTCATTGTCAAATCTCTAGGTCTTCAATTTAATTTGTCTGTCCTTAAGGAGTTTTATATATATGAATAACTTCCACTAAAGCTGGTATGGAGAGAAAGAGTAGAAAAAGACTTCAGAGAGAGCACATTTATTGTGTCAGTCTGCAACTGCAGAGTGTTCATGGAATAATGTAGAATTTGCATTTCATGGAATTACATTAGCTTCCTCTTTCTAAGATGAGGAATTTGATTCTTTATATTAAAACTAGAAGACAGTAGAAGGAGCTTTCATCTGTCGCAGTATTTCAACATACTAATTTTAAAGGATTATTTTAATTGTTTAGGAAGAATGAATTCTTTGACTATGTAGAGGACAGAAGTGTTATTGAATTTTTCTTAGTGTTTATATCACAATTATTTTTCTGAAGAAAAAAAAGTGTGCCATCTACCTGCAAGAAAATAGCATTAATATGTAAAATAACATTAGTTAATAACATAGTTTTGTTCTCCTAGGTAGTTACCCTGTAAGTGAAAATCCACAAATTTTCCAGATGTGCAGTGCCTCTCCAACCATTGCTTGTATACAGCGTCAAGCAACTAACTTTATACTATTAATCATTCTTCTTCTCTGCCCGTATTGTAACTGATCACTGATTCATAAGTTCTATACCTGTATGGCAAGGAATGTTGATGGATAAAGATCTGAAAGTTTTATAAGCCAGCTATGATTTTTTGAACATTTTTGTCCTGTACACAGTGCTAGCATATCATAAAAGCTCACTATAAAGTTGTTTAAGGCAGTGATTTTTTGTGAAAAATTATGCCTTCTGTAGAAGTCCATTCATTGTTCTGTAATTCATCTGAGAGATGTAGTGTGGTGTTTTCTCTTCAGGTTTGTTTGGTGTTCTTTTAGTTTGAACAACAAATGTATAGTGGTCAGGAAAACATAATAACATTACTGAATGTTATAATGTTAAGCTGTAAGAAATTACAATTCTTTACACTGTTCTTTCGCATATCCATGTCTTCATGCATGTCTCTGTCCTTTGTGCTATAGTAGTATGGAAGCTTGGAATTTCAGTATGTGTAATCGAAACAAATACTGAAGAGAAACAAAGTTTTATATTTCATCTTTAATATTATTAACTTTTACTGTGATACTTGAGAAAATATGTGAATTTTACAGCTCTCGCTTATACAATAAATATATTTTTATATTGATAAGCAATCAGTTTGGTCAAGTACTGTTTATGCTTGGTAAATCTGTGTTGGCTTTTTCTAGAACACAGTAGTACAGAACAGAGCATTTCAAATTGAAGGGACTCGAAATGTTCACTCAGTCCAACTATCTGACCACTTCAGGGCTGACTGTCATAAAGTCCAGACAGTAACTCAGAACCACACAGCTGCTAGCTCACCTTTCCTTTTCCACTGGCTCTGGGTGTGATGGGGAGGAGAATCGAAAGAATGTAAACCCATGGGTTGAGATAAGAACAGTGTAGTAACTAAAGTATAATATAAAACTGCACCTAATAATAACAATAAGGGAAATACCAAGGGGAGAGAATATAAAACTAAAAAGGGAAGGGAAAAAGACTCACAATAAACACAAGTGATGCACAATACAATTGCTCACCACCTGCTGACCCGACCCCAGTAGCAATCTGGGCCTTCCGGATAACTTCCCCCAATGTAAATACTGGGCATGACGTGCTGTGATATGGAATACACATGTCTAGTTTGGGTCAGTTGTCCTGTCTGCTTCCTCCTGGCTTCTTGTGCCCCTCCTCACTGGCAGAGCATGAGACCGAAAAGTCCTTGATCCGAGTAAGCACCTCTTAGCAACAGCTAAAACATCAATGCATTATCAGCAGTGTTCTCAGACTAAAGGTAAAACACAGCACTGCACCAGCTACTAGGAAGAAGAAGAATAACTAATAGCAAAATCCTGGACAGTGACCAAAACTTAAAGCATGTTATTAAGGACATTGTTCAAATTCCTCTTAAACACACACAGGCTTGAGGCATTGACCACCTCTCTAGGAAGCCTGTTCCAGGGTTTGACCACCCTCTTGGTAAAGAGATGCTTCCTAATGTCCAATCTAAACTTCCCTTGGTGCACTTCTGAATCATTCCCATGTGTTGTATTGCTGGAAACTAAGGAGAAGGGTATCCAGCAATACCTCTCTCTCCACTTGCTCTCCTCAGGAAGGTGCAGCTCACCGCTCAGCCTCATTTATCTCAAAACAAGACAAGCCCAAAGTCCTTAGCTGTTCCTCACAGGACATCCTTTCCAGCCCTTTCACCATTAATACCCATGTGAAAGAGGGATGGGTTGTAGTTTGAAGGTTGTACTAAACTTTTCAGTTTTGTGGTGACATCCCTAATTTGGGCCTCGGGAAGGCAGAAAACATCCCTGAGAAGAGAGTCTAATCTGTAGATTTCCTCACACAGGAGGGAATCACAAATAGAGTCATAGAATCACAGAATCATAGAATAGTTAGGGTTGGAAAGGACCTTAAGATCGTCCAGTTCCAACCCCCCTCTCATGGGCAGGGACACTTCATACTAAACCATGTCACCCAAAGGCTCTGTTGAGCCTGGCCTTGAACAGCACCAGGGGTGGAGCATTCATAACTTCTCTGGGCAGCCCATCCCAGTGCCTCACCACCCTTCAGTAAAGAACTTCTTCCTTATATCCAATCTAAACTTCCTCTGTTAAAGTTTTAACCCATTACCCCTTGTCCTGTCA